>JAVJIF010012120.1:0-157321 GCA_038442645.1 Agave tequilana | reverse complement strand
TGTTGGAAGCATCACTTCCATCATCCGAGTCACTCCCATATAGTATTGCTTTTGTTCGCCAAGGGAGACAAGTGGTTTCCATACTAAAAGCCGAATCAAAATAGCAACCCCAGATAAATATTCATTATTTAGGGTAGATTTTAAAGCATGAATGACTTTTGCATTAACTCTAGATGTTTTCCATTTAAACAATATGAATCTTTAATAGTGGCAAGATAAATATGAATACCTAGGGCTTTGAGGTACATTGACATCTTAAGTTTCCAAATTTGGATGTTAAGAATATGAAACATGGGAGGTGTCATGAAATCCATGAGTGTGTGTTCAAAAATAGTGATTAGCTAAAATGAGGATCTTTAATCAAGATTGTTAGACCCAAATCAAAAACACCAAGCTCTGATACCAATTGAAAATACCCCTAGAGGGGGATGAATAGGTGTACAAGCTAATCTAATGACAAATGATGCTAAAAACTATTTAAGTAACCTAAAGCTATTAAGCTAACACACAAGATATAACACAAGAGTGTAGCCGAATTCTCAGAGAAATTCTCTGGACTATCTCCTCAACGTTCTTCTAAATAAGAGTTGAGGTGTCACTATGTCTCTCTGGTTGATACAAGTGTGAGAAAATAATTCCAACATATAACAATTAAGCACAAGATATATCAAGCATATAAGGAGATAAACAATATAAGCATGCAAGATATATAATCACAAGTGAGAGAGAGATGAGCAATCACAAACATGGAGAATTGTTTCGAGGTTCGAGCACCCTTGCTTTACGTTCCCGCCTTCAACACTATGAAGGAATTTTTCTATAATCGATCCCGCAAGATCACTCGGTGCCACAACTGTTGGCCAGAGGCCTTCCACTCTAGTTTTGATGATGATTTAAAACTCATGTAGTTATGTGTACTAATAATCTTGTGATTTTAGTTCAGATCATTAATCAAGTTATTAGTAGGTGATTAGCCTCAACAAGATGATTTGGAAGCTTTCACATGTTGATTCAAGAGCCCAAGCGTCAAAGATCATATATAGCACTTGCTCGGTGGATCAAAGAGTTTGGATCGAGTCGGCTTGGAGACGGCGCTCTACAAGAAGACATCGGTACCTAGTTTAGTTTTGTGTTTAGATCCAAATTGTAAAGATTAGAATAGTATGATATGCTCAAGTTCACAACACACACGTTTCATGTTTTAATATTGGTTTTCGGTTTTTCCGTTTTTGGTTTAACCGATCTGGTTTTCATGAATAGATAGATCAAAACAAGTTTACATGGTTTAATGTATATTAGATTTGTTCTATATACATGCATGCTTAATTTCCTAGACAAACCTAGTTTGACTTATATTCATGTGTTTTATGTTTTGGTATTTTTAACAAAACATATTTTGGAATTTAAGTCAAAAATATGGATATATATGTTTCATGTATATAGATTATATCCATATACATCATGCCTAAATATTGTTTAATATCATGTTTTTGTATTTGGATGAGTTTTGGACAAAATGTATTTTCTATTCAAAATCTAAGTTTTTAGAAAATACAGTTTTTGGTTTTTTGGCAAAATTTCTATAACACAAAAATAGTTCAAAATGTTTGAGATTTGTGTTAAACATTTTAACACAAGTTTGTATTTCAATATAAAATGAGAAAACTATTTTTGGGAATTTTAGAGATTTTATGGGAATTTTTCAAGTCTTTTAAAAATCCAGTTTTCCCTGATCTGCAGCTGCCAGGCTAGGCCGGTCGACCGTAGCGGTCGACCGACGTGCACGGATACGTGCATGCTGGCTGACCCTTAAGCCGATCAACCGCACGGTCGACCGACTGAGAGCAGGTTGCTCTCTGTTTGTTTCGGTCGACCGGACGGTCGACCGCCCAGAGAGCGTTGCTCTCTGGTTCTGGGGACGGTCGACCGCACGGTCGACCGGTTGCTGCCAACGGTCAAAATGTGACCGTTGGACGGTCGACCGGTCGGTCGACCGGTAGGTCATTTTGGCAGTTCCTGCTGCCAACGGCTAGTTTTCTAAATGGGCTATAAATACCCCATTGGAAAGAGTTTTTCTATAAGATTTTTTGTGCGAGTTTTTCCTGACTCTCTAGTGTTTGCACAGCAATCAAAAGAGTTTTTGGGCTTTAATTGTTCAATCTATTTGGTGTTTTTGTTAGGGTTTGGAAAATCAAGAAAGGGTTTTTGGAAAAGATTTTGATTCAACTTCTTCATCTTGGTTTCTAGTTTTTCCCAAAGATTTTCTTTGAGTTTTTGATTTTCATTCCTTTAGTTTTCTCCACACTTGAGCTACATCTACTATCTCATTCTATAGGATCTTTGTGTGGGAAAGAAATTTTTGTGGTTGTTGTTTAGACCACCAAGTTGAAAACCCTATCTTTACTTGGCTTTGTGCCTTTCCCTCATTGTGTTGAGGAGGTTGTGCATTGGGTTGTATCCCTCAAGTAGTGAGGTGATCCTTGTATTGCTTTGTGCTAATCCCTCAAGTTGTGAGGTGATTGTTTGTTGGCTTGGAGTTGTGCCTCAAGGAGGAGGTTGTGTTTGTAAGGGGAGGAGTTGGGTACTTCTTATAATTGTTATTGCCCCAAATCCTCGGTGGAGGTTCCCTTTGTGGGAGTCCTTTGTGGACAAGCTAGTGGACTTAAAATCCTTCTGGGTGAAGGCGGGGATGTAGAGCTGGGTGCTCGAATCTCGAAACATATCTTGTTGTTTGCGCTTGATCCCTTGGCTCTTACTCTCTCTCTCTCTCTTTACTTTGTGTCTTGCATCTATTCATATTGTTCATTCATAATTATTTGCTTAGCTTGTTTGAGTGTGCATCTCTTGTTATTGCAATTAGTTTTTTAATTCCGCATTAAGTTCATTAGATTAGCATTATCACCTATTCACCCCCCTCTAGGTGATTTTCAATTGGTATCAGAGCCTACGCTCCTGATATTTAAGTTTAACCACCTAGGAGTGAGATCTTGGTTTGCTAATCTTCATTTGCATTTTTCATTTGCACACATTTAGTTTGCACTCATGGATAGCCCTCCTATGTTTGACATTTTTAGACTTGATGTTTGGAAGGCCAATATGAGTAGTCATTTGAAAACCCTAGGACATCTAGTTTATCAAGCCACTACTCAAGAATCCTACCCAAATGCTAGCAAGCATAGAAAGGCCAATGCATTAGCACTTAAGACACTTAGAGCATCTCTTAATGAAGATCTTCTACATGTGTTTGATCATTATGATTCGGCTTTTGCAGTTTGGAGCATATTGACTTCTCCCGAGCTACCAAGGATTATCAACAAGTTGAGGAAATCTAGGAGAGACAAGTTTGACGAGCATTGCCTCATGGTCCAGGGAAAGACTCCCTTGCGGTACAATCGGATTCTCTATTAGATGATTGCTCTAGTTCCTATTGCGATGGTTGTTTAGAAGCTCAAACCTTAAAAATGGAACTTGCCACAAAGCTTGAAAATTTTTTGGAAAAACATAATCTTTTGAAAAAGAATAATCTTGAACTAAAAGAGAAATGAAGGATTTGTGCTCAACTTTTTAATCGATTTTGCAAGAGAAGGAAGAGATTACTAGTGAACGTGACTCACTAAGATCTCAACTAGACCTTGCCCTAAAAGAGATTGATGTTTTGAAAAACAAAAATGATTGTGATGATGTTGTGAAAAACAATGAGGTTTTATCTTCAAAATTGGATTTTGTTTTAAAGATAACATTGTTTTGAAAAATGAAATTGATTTCATTACAAAAGAATTGGATTTAGTTTTAAAGAAAATGAATCTTTGAAAATTGATATTGATTCTCATGCGTGCCATACTAGTGTAGCTTCTTCTTCTAGCACACCTTTTGCATGCTCCACTTTATCTTTAACTATTGAAAATGATATAAATGTTTTGAAGAAAAGTGTTGATTGTTTGGGCTCCACTTTGAGCCAATGTGCTTTGAATCATACACGCTTGGAAACCTTGGTTCGTAGAAACAAGTTCCATCTTTGCATGCACACCCATCACGGCATACACATGCTTCACACGGTCACCACCATCACATGTATGCCCATGTGTACACGTGTACACATTGTGGTCGAAAAGGCCACCTTGCTAGATTTTGCTATGATCGTTTATATATTGAAAATTTAGCAAATAATCTTGTTTGGGTTAGGAGAGATACTAACCCCTATAGACCCAAAAGAAAATGGGTACCAAAGACTACTCCTAAAATTTTTGATGTAGGAGTGGGCTCTCGCATCACGTGAGAGTAGCGGTGCCTTGAAGTGGATGCGTTCCGTGCTTACAGAAAACAATTTGGATGCATCACTTTCAAGGAATTTGGTGGAGGAGGACCACCATTGGTTTGGAGAACTAGAGAGGTGCCCTCATCGGTTTTGGTATCGATCTCTAACTCCCGTTTACATTTGCATGCTTTTCACGTTCATCATTTTATAGCATGTCATGTTTCATTGTTTATTATGATTATGTCATGTGATTTAGATTAGTGATATACATGTTTAGTTATTTGAGACACCCATGGACCTATCTTTGTGTTCTCACTTTATTTTTAAACTAATATGTATGCTCTAGATCTAATGCACATGCATACACATGATGATCATATATGTTTATGATTCTTGTTTTGATATCTCGTGTTTTTGATGTTTAGAGTTTATTATGTTAATGCCATGATTTTTAGGTCATTGACATGCATGTATAGCTTTTGAGATCACCCATGTTTATATGGACCCATATGTTGTGTTCTCACCATTTGTTTAGCTATCATGTATATCATGATTCTAATAGCATGTGGATTTACATAATGATCATGTTTATGATTTTCATGTTGATTTATATCCCGTTTTATGCTTAATGATTTGATTACTTGTTTGATGTTAGTTTTCATTAAGACTAGAATTTATACTTGTACATATAGTGGGACACAAATAAATTTTTATATATGTTTGTGCTTGGATGCTTATTTGTACCCATTAGATGTGCTAATATAGTCTAGTTTTGATGATTCATGCATTCTAACTTGTATTCCTCATTTTGAATATGTTTCTATGATCATGTGTTTTTAACTTCATGTATATGTCTATCTTGTCCAAACTATTAATTATACATGTACATCCTTTGAGTCACGTGCCTCCATGCATATACTTTTGTGGTCTCATTATGTTTAGGATATGTATGTATACTTTAGTTTGTACATGACATACTATGCCTTGAAGTTTTAAATCATTTTGATGATTTTCATGTTTTTAGGTGATTTCAATTTGGTAAGAAAAATCTAGTTTTTCATGTTTTCATGTTCATAAGGAAATTCATATGAGCTTAATTGAATATTTTCATGTTGATATGTGTCACATCATTCTTGTACACTCACTTTATTAGTTTACTCATGATTTGTTTTTATGAGACTATGATATGGGCTTTATGGATTTTGAGTGTTTAGTGTTCTTGTGAATTACATGTGTTTCATGAAAAACAATTTTATTTTATTCCTTTCTTGAAGGATTTTGTACTAGTTACAAGATTTTCCATTTAACTAGTTCGTATTCTTCTTGTGGTAGAGATTTTCAAACGTACCTTATTTTCAAACCTAATTTTGAAAACCCCTACAATCCAAGGGTGGTTGGATGGGAGATCATGCTCATGTATGCCTAATAGTGAAAATCATTTTAAACTTGAACATGATTGGGAGGCTAGGTAATATGAGATATACACTTGATCATTATTGTTGTTTCAATTGGTATCGTTGAAATTCTTTCAATTGGTATCAATATTGACATTTTTGTATACTCATATAACTTTTGTATATGTATGCTTGCACTTCAAAGAGTATCAATTTCAATTGGTATCTAATTTTTCATACATATATATATGTTTTATTTGTGCTTATTATATTCCTATATCTTAGAGCACAATTTTGATCATGATAAAGCTTGTTTTATAATGACTATCTTATTTCAATTGACTAGTTTTCAATTGGTATCCATATATAAGCTTTGCATGTTTTTATTCCGTAATTCATAAAGAGGGAGAAAAATTGTATTTCATCTTTCAATTGGTATTTGATTTCCACTCCCATACTTTATGATTGAAATTTCAATTTGGTATCATATGTTCAAAATGAAAATATTTACAATTGGTATCAAAATCCTTGTTTAGAAATTCAAATTTGTTATGTTTAATTTCAATTGGTATCAAGATTATTTTCTTATAATTGGTATAAATGTTTTTATGTTTACCTTAAATTGGTATCAAAATGCTACTTTGACATATTTTCACTTGATATCTTAATTGATAGTCACCCCTATTTGGTTTTGCTTTTGTTTTAGACAAAGGGGGAGAACATTGTCTTTATTAACCCTTTTGTTGATTCATGTTTCGAACAAAAAGGGGGAGAAAAATTTATTGATTTGATTTTGCTTTTACCCCTTATTGATGAGTGTTTCTTTGTATTAAAAAGGGGGAGAAGATTTTGTTTTGTTTTGGTTTTTACCCCTTTATTGATGATTGACAAAAAGGGGAGAATTATTTGAGATGTTTTATATATGCATGTTTATGTTTTGCATATATTAAGTTTAATTTAGTTTAATTTTAATTGGTATCTAGAGCATGTTTTTTTTTAAACATTTCATTGGTATCTAGAGCCATTTATTGTTTATGCATGATTATGCATTGTCATTCATTGCATATTTATGTTTATTTGTTTTATGCATGAGTTAAGGGGAGCTTCTTTGAAGCTTAACTTTGATCCCTGCATATATACTCCATGAGTTTGTCATCATCAAAAAGGGGGAGATTGTTGGCCCAGAGGCCTTCCACTCTAGTTTTGATGATGATTAAAACTCATGTAGTTATGTGTACTAATAATCTTGTGATTTTAGTTTCAGATCATTAATCAAGTTATTAGTAGGTGATTAGCTTCAACAAGATGATTTGGAAGCTTTCACATGTTGATTCAAGAGCCCGAGCGTCAAAGATCATATATAGCACTTGCTCGGTGGATCAAGGAGTTTTGATCGAGTCGGCTTGGAGACGGCGCTCTACAAGAAGACATCGGTACCTAGTTTAGTTTTGTATTTAGATCCAAATTGTAAAGATTAGAATAGTATGATATGCTCAAGTTCACAACACACACGTTTCATGTTTTTAATATTGGTTTTCGGTTTTTCCGTTTTTGGTTTAACCGATCTTGGTTTTCATGAATAGATAGATCAAAACAAGTTTACATGGTTTAATGTATATTAGATTTGTTCTATATACATGCATGCTTAATTTCTAGACAAACTTAGTTTTGACTTACTTATTCATGTGTTTTATGTTTTGGTATTTTTAACAAAACATATTTTGGAATTTAAGTCAAAAATATGGATATATATATGTTTCATGTATATAGAATTATATCCATATACATCATGCCTAATATTGTTTAATATCATGTTTTTGTATTTGGATGAGTTTTGGACAAAACGTATTTTCTATTCAAAAATCCAAGTTTTTAGAAAATACAGTTTTTGGTTTTTGGCAAAATTTTTATAACACAAAATAGTTCAAAATGTTTGAGATTTGTGTTAAACATTTTAACACAAGTTTGTATTTCAATATAAATGAGAAAACTATTTTTGTGGAATTTTAGAGGTTTTATGGGATTTTTCAAGTCTTTAAAATCCCAGTTTTTCCCTGATCTGCAGCTGCCAGGCTAGGCCGGTCGACCGTAGCGGTCGACCGACGAGCACAGATACGTGCACGCTGGCTGACCCTTAAGCCGGTCGACCTAACGGTCGACCGACTGAGAGCAGGTTGCTCTCTGTTTGTTTCGGTCGACCGGACGGTCGACCGCCCAGAGAGCCGTTGCTCTCTGGTTCTGGGGACGGTCGACCGCACGGTCGACCGGTTGCTGCCAACGGTCAAAATGTGACCGTTGGACGGTCGACCGGTAGGTCATTTTTGACAGTTTCTGCTGCCAACGGCTAGTTTTCTAAATGGGCTATAATAAATACCCCATTGGAAAGAGTTTTTCTATAAGATTTTTTGTGCGAATTTTTCCTGACTCTCTAGTGTTTTCACAGCAATCAAAAGAAGTTTTTGGGCTTTAAATTGTTCAATCTATTTGGTGTTTTTGTTAGGGTTTGGAAAATCAAGAAAGGGTTTTTGGGAAAAGATTTTGATTCAACTTCTTCATCTTGGTTTTCCTAAAGATTTTCTTTGAGTTTTTAATTTCCAT
The DNA here is from genome assembly GCA_038442645.1 of Agave tequilana. Classification (NCBI taxonomy): domain Eukaryota; kingdom Viridiplantae; phylum Streptophyta; class Magnoliopsida; order Asparagales; family Asparagaceae; genus Agave; species Agave tequilana. The sequence goes on along the minus strand of JAVJIF010012120.1, from coordinate 149,074 downwards.
TCCTTTGGTTTTCTCCACACTTGAGCTACATCTACTATCTCATTCTATAGGATCTTTGTGTGGGAAAGAAATTGTTTGTGGTTGTTGTTTAGACCACCAAGTTGAAAACCCTATCTTTGCTTGGCTTTGTGCCTTTCCCTCATTGTGTTGAGGAGGTTGTGCATTTGGGTTGTATCCCTCAAGTGGTGAGGTGATCCTTGTATTGCTTTGTGCTAATCCCTTAAGTTGTGAGGTGATTGTTTGTTGGCTTGGAGTTGTGCCTCAAGGAGGAGGTTGTGTTTGTAAGGAGAGGAGTTGGGTACTTCTTGTAATTGTTATTGCCCCAAATCCTCGGTGGAGGTTCCCTTTGTGGGAGTCCTTTGTGGACAAGCTAGCGGACTTAAAATCCTTCTGGGTGAAGGCGGGGATGTAGAGCTGGGTGCTCGAACATCGAAACATATCTTGTTGTTTGCGCTTGATCCCTTGGCTCTTACACTCTCTCTCTTTACTTTGGGCCTTGCATCTATTCATATTGTTCATTCATAATTATTTGCTTGGCTTGTTTGAGTGTGCAACTCTTGTTAATTGCAATTAGTTTTTTAATTCCGCATTAAGTTCATTAGATTAGCATTATCACCTATTCACCCTCCCTCTAGGTGATTTTCAACAACACCTACAACGAGTTCACATTAGAACTTTTGGAATCACTAGTCCCTCTCTGTTCCCGCAAGAACACACACGTAAGCACACTAGCTTGTCAAGACCGCACCTCTTACAACTCCTCCAACCACACATCGGAACACTTGGTGATCGCATCACTTGATCACCACAAAACTGTAGGATCACCTAGAGGGGGGGTGAATAGGTGATGGCTAATCTAATGGTCACTCAATGCCAAATAATACGGAAGTAAAAACTATTATGACCTAAACAAACTATTTAAACTAAACACCACGTACAAAACAAGAGTGTAGCCGAATTCCCCGTGAAGGGCTCTGAACTAACTCCTCTAGATTCCCCTAGATAAGGGTTGAGGTGCCGCGTTGGCTCTCTTGGTTAAATACAAGTGTTAGCAAACAAACCCAAGCATATACAATATGAGCATACAATGAATATCTAGCATATAAAGATGAGCCCAATAAAAGTATGCAAGATATAAACAAAGAGACAAAGAGAGAGAGAGTGAGCAATCGCAAACACAAGGAATTTGTTTCGAGGTTCGAGCACACTTGCTCTACATCCCCGCCTTCGACACACGATGGATTTCCACTATAAATGATCCCACCGGATCACTCGGTGCCGCAACAGCTACAACTCTCGGACTCTCTAGCCCGTACACACCGCAAGCCCCACAAGCTCGCCGAGGCCGCACCTCAAACCAAGAGTTCACACACGAACTCTAAACCACCGCGAACGCACTCGTCCGCCTCCTCGAGAAACAAGAAAAGATCTCTTGGTGATCTAAACACTTTGATCACCAATAAAAACTCTCACTACAACACTCCTATAGGATGAATGTCAATGGATAGCTCAAGTGTTTGTATGAGAAAAACAGGATGAGAATGGTGGAGGAAAACTCAATAAATCTCTTTTAATCACTCTTGACAAACTCCCCTTTTGATTGGAAGTATTAGCTCTCAATTTAGTGGAGAAAACTCTTTTAATGAAGTAGGAAAAACTGGCTCAAAACCCACTAAAAAATCTTGGAGAAAAACAATGCCCAAACCCCCAAATTTGTAGGGCTAGAAAAACTAGCCGTTGGGGTCTGCCAGAACTGTCGGTCGACCGGCCGATCGACCGCCAACGGTCATTTTTCCGACCGTTGGAGCAAAGGTCGACCGCTCGGTCGACCGAGCTACTGGAACAGAGAGCAGAGCTCTCTGCCAGTCGACTGGTCCGGTCGACCGGGGCTTTCCAGAGAGCAGAAGCTCTCTGGCGGTCGACCGGGTCGATCGACCGGCCCTCCAGTGCACAAAGGCGTGCACGTCTGTGCACGTCGGTCGACCGCCTAGTCGACCGACTTCAGACTTCGGTCGACCGGGTCGGTCGACCAGCTGAAGCCTGGAAACAGAATACTGGGATTTAAAACTTGGTCTTTTTGGCTCACATAAAATCCCATAAAATCATGAAAAATCTACAAAAATAAGTTCAATATAATACTTTGATTAATCAAACATGCTTGCACAAAATCAAGACATGTTACAAACAATTTGAACTATTTTTGTAACTTGGAAAATATTGGCTCAAATGAAAAATAGTATTTTCCAAAACTGATTTTTCTAAAACTTATCTTTTCCAAAACTTTTCCAAATACAAAAACAAGATATTTAAACAACTTTAAAAGCATAGAGTGTATGGATATGATCCACTACACAAACATGGTGAAATATCTATGTTTTTGACATTATGCACTAAACATGGTTTTGGATAAAACATAAAACTTGAATACCAAAAACCAAACATGTATTTTGTCAAAAATCTTTTCTAAAACAAACTAAATCAAGAGTGTGTGTGTATATGTATACTTGAGCAATCCACCAACTATTCTATCCTTTACATTTTAACTAAAAATAAAATCTTACTAAAACAAACCTAGACACAAGTCTTCATCTTCTTAAAGTCTTCACTTGAAGTCTTCTCATCTTCTTGACTTGGTCCAAACACGATCCAATGGCTCTTAGATCAAATCGTGCTAGCTCCAAAACTTGACTTCAAATCCTTTGTTGAAGCTATGCACCTACTAAGATCTTGATCATAAATCTGTCACTAATTAAATACAAGATCATTAGTACTATAACTACATGAGTTGATCATCATCAAAACTAGAGTGATGGGCCTTTGGGCCAACAATCTCCCCCTTTTTGATGATGACAAAACTCATGAAGTTATATATGCATGGATTAAAGTAAAGCTTCAAAGAAGCTCCCCCTTAACTCATGCATCTCAAATAAAGAAATAAATATGCAATGAAAGCTCATGATACTAAACAAAAGTATGCATCAAACATATTTCATATCTTATTGTTTATTGTTTATTTGCAATGCATGAACTCAATATATGCAAAAACACAAATATGCATATATAAACTCAAAATCTATCTCCCCCTTTTTGTCAATCATCAACAAAGGGTTAAAGTAAAAACAAAATCATCAAAATTTTCTCCCCCCTTTTTGTCCGAAACATAGAATCAATAAAGGCGTAAACATAAATCAATCAATAAGGGAATATATGCGATATACATTCATGAAGAGGATGACGCTAATTTAGCTTCCCTACACATATGCATTACATGAAGAAGGGATGACAAGCCCCAATTCACATAACACATATTATGTAATGCATAAGAGAGATGTGAAGCTCCCCCTACACACGTATACCACATAAAGAAGAGTTGTCAAGCTCCTCAATATACAATACACTCAACATGAATCTATATGTAGAAGAGATGTTAAGCTCTCCTTGCATATAGGCAATACAACTCAAAAATCTTTTGATTTTCTTTTTTCTTATAAAACAAATCTTGAGAATTTTTCTTAAATTTTTATTTTCTTATCATAAACAACTTTGTGCTTTAAACATGTAAAAACAATTTTAACTCAAGCACAAATAACTCATATATATGTATGAAAATGAGTATACCAAATGAAATTGATACATACATATATAAGAAAACAAAATATGAGTGTATACAAAAATAGAGTCAAATTGATACCAACTGAAATGATTCAATGATACCAATTGAAACAATAATAGGATCATGTGTATAACTCATAAAACATTGAAGAATAACTAACTAGTTAAATTAATTTTTTTTTTAAAAACTAGTTAAAGATCCTTCAAAACATGAAACAAAATCATATGTTTTTCATGAATCATACTAAATACATAAAAATTTAAGCACTCATGGTCCATAAAGCTCAAAAATAATCATGAAACAAAGTCATGAATAAACAAATAAGGTGTGAGTGTTCAAAAATCATGTAACTAGCATTTTCATGAAAATAGTCAATGAAGCTCAAAAACAAAATGTAAATTCATTTTTCATTTAAAACAAAACAAACTTCTAGGTATATGTATGATTTATCTAAATCTAACAATATGCATACATATCTCAAACATAAAAGAGTCTATTAATAATATTTGCATGAAGGCAAGACACTCACGGGTATACATGTATATTTATTAGATTTGAATACAAAAATACATATACATGAAGTAAACATGAAAATAGGCAAAAAACAAGTATAAATGAAAGAATCATCAAAACTAGCCTATATATGTGCATATAGTGGGTACAAATGAGCATGAAGTGCAAACATATATGAATCAATTTGTTCTCACTATTTGTACATGTATAACTACAAGTTTTGATAAAAACTACATTTAAACTAGTTTACCACATGAAGCACAAAACATGAATATGCAATATGATATCATGAAAATAAAAGCATGTACATAAATTAACTAGGAGTTTAGAGATAGTTACCAAACCATAAGAACTATACTCCAAATCTCCAAACCTGGTGGTTGTCCCACCAAAACTTGTTGATAGTGATGCATCTATAAATGTGTCATCAAGTCCATGCGCATCCACCATCAAGGTACCATCTCTCTCACGTCGTGTGAGAGCTCTCACCTACATCAAAAACACAAGGTGGGGGTTTTGGTACCCATTTTCTTTTGGGTCCTTGGGGTTAGCTTTGTAAGGCACCCAAATATTTTTATTTTTAGTAAAATTAATATGATGCATCTTATCAAAACAAAATTTTACTAAATGGCCTTTGCGGCCACAATGTGCACACTTGTACACCTTAGGATGCTTATGTGTATGTGTATGATCGTGGCGTGCAACATAAGCATATGCATGATGATGTGCATGAGAATGTGGAGCTTGTTTCTTTGAAAACAACGACTCCAATCTAGTGTGGTTAAATGCACATGTGCTCAAAGTAGAGCTCAACAATCTATTTTATTTTTCAAAACATTTATCTCATTTGTGGTGGCATGTAAAGCATGATGAGATATAAAACTATTTTTCTTGTTCTTTTTAGAAACAAATTCTTTTTCTTTTTGAAAAATTTTTCTTTTCAAAGAGTTGTTTTCTTGAAAAGCTACTTCCTTTTGTTTTTTCCACCAAAGCAATTTTATTTTTCAAACAAGTGTTTCCTTCACAAAGATCATTTAATTTGGACATTAAGGAAACATTCTCATTTTTTAAAACTTCATTTTCTTTTTCTAAACAAGCAATATTATTTTTAAAAGAATCATTTTCCTTATGCATACAGTCAAATTTCTTTTTCAAATTTTTATTTTCCTTTTAATCATGTCATATTTTTCAAGGAGTAGGTGACAAAATGAAGTAAGCTCATCATATAATATGTCTTCATCATCTAACTCGGATTCGGTGTTTACCTCAAGGGGTTATCCCCTTGGACCATATAGCACTTGTTGGAGACGTCACTTCCAACATCCGAATCGCTCCCCGCAAGTATTGTTCATTTTCGCCAAGGGAGGTGAGGGTGTTCCAAGCTACAAAAGTCGAATCAATGTTAGCAATCCTAGATAAATAAACTGTTGGCCCAAAGGCCTTCCACTCTAGTTTTGATGATGATTAACTCATGTAGTTATGTGTACTAATAATCTTGTGATTTTAGTTTCAGATCATTAATCAAGTTATTAGTAGGTGATTAGCTTCAACAAGATGATTTGGAAGCTTTCACATGTTGATTCTAGAGCCCGAGCGTTAAAAATCATATATAGCACTTGCTCGGTGGATCAAAGAGTTTTGGATCGAGTCGGCTTGAAGATTGCGCTCTACAAGAAGACATCGGTACCTAGTTTAGTTTTGTATTTAGATCCAAATTGTAAAGATTAGAATAGTATGATATGCTCAAGTTCACAACACACACGTTTCATGTTTGGGATATTGGTTTTCGGTTTTTCCGTTTTTGGTTTAATCGATCTTGGTTTTCATGAATAGATAGATCAAAATAAGTTTACATGGTTTAATGTATATTAGATTTGTTCTATATACATGCATGCTTCAACTATTTAAACAAACTTAGTTTGATAGTCTATTTCATGTGTTTTATGTTTTGGTATTTCTAACAAAACTTATTTTTTGAATTAAAGACAAAAACTATGATATATATATGTTTCATGTATATAGGATTATATCCATATACATCATGCCTAAATGTTGTTTAAATATCATGTTTTTGTATTTGGATAAGTTTTAGACAAAACGTATTTTCTATTCAAAAATCCAAGTTTTAGAAAATACAGTTTTTAGTTTTTGGCAAAATTTCTATAACACAAAAATAGTTCAAAATGTTTGAGATTTGTGTTAAACTTTTTAACACAAGTTTGTATTTCAATGAAAAATGATAAAACTATTTTTGTAGATTTTTAGAGATTTAATGGGAATTTTTAGGATTAAAAATTACATGTTTTTGCTGACCAGAACAGTCTCTGCCAGGCTAGGTCGGTCGACCCATACGGTCGACCGCACCAAGTAGCCGGTCGACCGCATCAGTCGACCGACGTGCACGGATACGTGCACGCTGGCTGCCACATGGTCCGGTCGACCGCACGGGCGACCGACTGCATGCAGGCAACTCTCTGTTTATTTCGGTCGACCGGGCGGTCGACCGGTAGCTGGCAACAGTCAAAATGTGACCGTTGGCCGGTCGACCGCACGGTCGACCGATAGGCCATTTTTGGCAGATTTGGCTGCCAACGGCTATATTTTTCTGGGGGCTATAAATACCCCATTAATGGCCAGTTTTTCATAAGATTTTTTGTGCGAATTTTTCCTGACTCTAGTGTTTTCACAGCAATCAAAAGAAGTTTTTGGACTTAAATTGAACAATCTTTTTGGTGTTTTTGCTAGGGTTTGGAAGATCAAAGAAAAGGTTTTTGGGAAAAGATTTTGATTCAACTTCTATATCTTGGTTTCAGTTTTTCCCAGGATTTTCTTTGTGATTTTGATTTCTATTCCATTGTTTTTCTCCACACTTGAGCTACATCTACTTTCTTATTCTATAGGATCTTTGTGTGGGAGAAAAATTGTTTGTGGTTGTTGTTTAGACCACCAAGTTGAAAACCCTATCTTTACTTGGCTTTGTGCCTTTCCCTTATTGTGTTGAGGAGGTTGTGCATTTGGGTGTATCCCTCAAGTGGTGAGGTGATCCTTGTGTTGCTTTGTGCTAATCCCTCAAGTTGTGAGGTGATTATTTGTTGGCTTGGAGTTGTGCCTCAAGGAGGAGGTTGTGTTTGTAAGGAGAGGAGTTGGGTACTCCTTGTAATTGTTATTGCCCCAAATCCTCGGTGGAGGTTCCCTTTGTGGGAGTCCTTTGTGGACAATCTAGTGGACTTAAAATCCTTCTGGGTGAAGGCGGGGATGTAGAGCTGGGTGCTTGAACCTCAAAACATATCTTGTTGTTTGCGCTTGATCCCTTGGCTCTTACTCTATCTCTCTCTCTCTCTTTACTATTGTGCCTTGCAAAAATTCATATTATTCATTCATAATTATTTGCTTGGCTTGTTTGAGTGTGCATCACTTGTTAATTGCAATTAGTACTTAATATTTCGCATTAAGTTCATTAGATTAGCATAATCACCTATTCACTCCCCCTCTAGGTGATTTTCAATTGGTATCAGAGCCTCCGCTCCTGATATTTAGGTTTAACCACCTAGGAGTGAGATCTTGGTTTGCTAATCTTTATTTGCATTGTTCATTTGCACACATATAGTTGCACTCATGGATAGCCCTCCTATGTTTGACTTTTTTAGACTTGATGTTTGGAAGGCCGACATTTGAAAAGACTAGGACATCTAGTTTATCAAGCCTCCACTATGGAATCCTTCCCTAATAGTAGCAAGCATAAAAAGGCCAATGCATTAGCACTTAAAACATTTAGAGCATCTCTCAATGAAGATCTTTTATATGTGTTTGATCGTTATGACTCGACTTTTGCAGTTTGGAGTATATTGACGTCTCCCGAGCTACCCGTGATTATCAACAAGTTGAGGAGATCTAGGAGAGACAAGTCTGACGAGCATTGCCTCATGGTCCAAGGGAAAGACTCCCTTGAGGTACAATCGGATTCTCAACTAGATGATTGCTCTAATTCCTATTGCGATGGTTGTTTAGAAGCTCAAACCTTAAATATGGAACTTGCCACAAAGCTTGAAAATTTTTTGGAAAAACATAATCTTTTGAAAAAGAATAATCTTGAACTAAAAGAAGAAATGAAGGATTTGAAATCACCTAGAGGGGGGTGAATAGGTGATGGCTATATGAAATATGGCAATAATGCGGAATTTAAAATTTAACACACAAATAGCACAAACATAGACTTGCAATAAATAGAACAATAAAGGTGCAAGAATTAAAGGAGTAGAGTTGAGAGAAAATTCGAGCAAACACAAACGCAAGGATGTGTTTCCGAGGTTCGAGCCACGCTCTACGTCCCCGCCTTCACACTTGAAGGATTTGCACTACTATCGTTGATCCCACCGGATCGCCAATACAAGGACACACTTGTCCCTACACTTGTGATGCCGCAACACCACCCGAAGCTCACTAGCTCCCTTGAGGCCGATGCCTCTATAACTTCACTCAATAAGAAAGGTGATCACACTTGATCAAAATAGCTCACTTGCACAATCCTAGAACCAATGATATAGATGTAGAGCTTAGGATTGTGGTGCGCAAAAACTAGAGAGAAGGTAGAGGAATAGGCTACAAGTTGGGTGTTGGGAATTTAGGCTTTGAAAAATCTTTTGTAAAAGAAAGGCTTTGAAATTCTTTGTAAAACTCTTATGAAATCTTTTGGAATTCTTTTGCAATAGTTGTCTTATCAATATGAGGTGACCCTCTATTTATAGGGGTCAAAACAGCCTCACAAAATCGTTGGTATTAAATCCCAAAGAGAATCAGCCAGAAAAAAATAGCTGTTGGATCTGTCAGAGCTTTTGACAGTGTCCGGTCGACCGGGCCGGTCGACCGCCAACGGTCAAAAATCCGACCGTTGGGCAGCAGCGGTCGACCGTCCCGGTCGACCCAATTTACCCGAGAGCACTGCAGAGTGCTCGGTCGACCGGGTCGGTCGACTGATAGCACATGCAGAGTGTTCGGTCGACCGGGTCGGTCGGCCGACGTACACATGCACAGTTTGTGCACGTTGTATCCGTCGGTCGACCGGAACGGTCGACCGGTCTCTGTTAGTTCTGAAAAATCAGAACTTCCAGAAAACTAGAAACTGGGATTTTGGTTTTGGTTTTGGGTTAAATATTTTTGGACCTAGTAAAACTTAGAGTATGAGCATATGTCACTACTCTAACTTGTAAAAACATTTTGATAAAAATTCCTTTTGATAAAAGCTTGTTTTGTCCAAAAGTTTGATTTTCCAAATTCAAACTATATTTTCAAAAACATGTTATTGCTGAAACTAAATTGTAAATGGATTTTGAAAGCCTATTTTTTTGAAGCCATAAAGAGTGTGTGTGTGTGTGATAATCCCATAACTCTACTTCTATCATCTAGATTTTGACAAAATATCTAAAAATAAAAATAAAATACAAATCTTGATTTTCTTCGTGTCTTGATCTCAACTTGGTATTCTCTTCATCATCTTGATCCCAAAGCCTCCTAGTGTGCATAGCTTGGGAATCTACATCTTTGCGGCGTCCAAACTTGTGAGTCTTTATAGTGGAGCCGTCACATCAACCTGTTTAAGAACCTGAAATACTTTGAAACACAAATGTTAAATACATAACTAAATATGGTTTGTTATCATCAAAATAACCATGGAGATATAGGGCAAATGGCCTTTGGGCCAACAATCTCCCCCTTTTTGATGATGACAAAACAAATGTAGTTATCACAAAATATTTTGGGTAGAGACTTCAAATGAAGCTCCCCCTCAACCCATGCATATCATAAATGACACAAATCATACTCAGGCATAGTATAAAAAATGACAAACACCATATTTCCATGCCAACAAGTACTCATATCATAGAGCAAATACTCATGTCATAGATAAAGATAGAACATGGGTTCATACAAAAGGATACATATAAAGAAACACGTCCACAAAGCATAATAGAAAATACATGTAGAAATATGTCCAAATACATGTCCAAAACAAAATAAATACTACATGTCCAAAACACACAAATATCCAAACACACAAAGTACTACATCACAAAATATCTCTCTCAAGATAACTCTCCCCAAATAACTCTCCCCCTTTTTGACATCATCAAAAGGGGAGGTCACACCTCAGCACCAGCATCACCGTCATCGCCGTCATCGTCTCTGTCATCATCGTCGCCGTCCTCTGACGAGTGCTCCATGCCTTCGGTCATAGTCTTGTCACCATCACCATCTTCCTCTGAAGAAGATGAAGAAGCTGCCGCCTCCTCTGGATCAATGCTGTCAACCCGAGGTCGAGGTGGAGGAGCAGATGATGGAGCTCTGGTAGGAAATGGAGGACCAATGGAGGGAAGTGGATGAGCGATGGAAGTAGGATCAGGAGGAATCATGTCGAATTTTGTGAAAAGAGCCTCAAACTGTACATCCATGAATCTCATGGAGTCAGCAATATACGACATGTCATTCCGGATACGTGAGTCCAACTCCGCCCGAGAAGCGGCCTCACGCTGGAAACGTGCGTCCATCTCTGCACGAAGAGCTGCATCGCGCTGCTCAATCCAGGCCTGATGTGCCTCGAACTGAGAGCGGACCTCAGAGGAGATAAAAGCCTGAAACTCTGGAGGTAAAACAGGGGCAGATGCAGAAGAAGTCCCTGGGGCCGAAGAAGACCCTGGGGCAGAAGATAATCCTGGAATAATATGAGGGGAACAGGAGGTTGCACAGGAGCGTGTCGACGCAACTGAGCTTCCATCCTCTTCAAAAGAACTCCATCAATGTTGATTTGAGGATCATCAGGACTCTCAGCAGAAAGATCAAAGTTTAGGGCATTGAGAAGATGGGTGATCAACATGCCATAAGGCAAGCTTCTACCCGACATACGAATCTGGTCGGAAGCCATATGGGAAGCTATAAGTCGAGGAAAGTTTATTCTAATGCCTCACAGAAGGCAATAGATGATCAAAGGTACAGAACCCCTAGCATGGCTGTATTCGCCAGATTTGGGGACAAGGTTGTAGAAAATTATTTTGGCTAGGACTTGGGAAGTGAGGGTAAACTGACTCACTACTTCGTTCCTTACCAAACCGGGTTGTCATCCCCGTGAATCAAAGTAGAGGCGGTAAGCGCAGACTCACCGTCAGGATAGGACTCGAAAGTATGCAGGTCAAAGGTATAAACATCAGCTCCACCAGGGGAGAGATGCAGGATTTCAGCGAATCGACCGATGCTCAGGTCAATGTCCCTGCCTAGGACTCTAGATTGGATACGGTTCCCATCAAATGAGTAATTTGCATAAAAATAGGGAACGAGTGAAGTGTAGACTTGTTCTTTAATTGTCAAGAACTCGTCTAAGGAGTTATTCCTAATGATGTGGGGAATGTTCAAGTGGTCAAAATCTTGAAGAATAACAAATCTCCCCGAATTGATATTTCTTTTGGAGAGATTGACATAACGATTTTCAGCAGGCTCATTTATAAAGGGTCTTTTAGGTTTATGAGCTACTGATTTGCCTTTCTCAGTCCTAGTTCTCTTAGAAGTAGACATGTTCTTGAATAAAATCAGATTTTTAGGTCAACACAAGTTAGGGCACGATCTAGAATGTTATAGCAACCTAAAATCTTGACAAAGGATAGTAGATCTAGAAACAAGAAGTGAAGAACAGAGGGAAAAATTCGATTTTTACCTTAACAGAGAAGAACCAAACCCTAGACTGAAAATCTTGAATTTCTTTGAATCCAGCGGATGGATGGTCCTGAAATCGAAGATCTGGCACTAGATGGAGGGATTAGAGGTGGGTTTTTAATTGATTAGGATTTGGATGAGAGATTGGAGGGATAGAAAATTTTTAGAAAGAGGAGGGAGACGGGTTCGTCGAGTTTGAGTGAGAGAGAGAGAGAGAAAAAAGTAAAAAGAAATAACAGATATAGGGCAGAATCCGTCGAACGGTCGACCGGGGTTGACTTTCGGTCGACCGAGGACAACCCGAGAGTTCTGAACTTTCAGAACGGTCGACCGGGACTCAAAGTCGGTCGACCCAGAAAACCCGAGAGCACAGCAGGCTCTGAGCGGTCGACCGAGACTATAGTCGGTCGACCGATACCACAGCAGAAATAAAAATAATTATTTCAAGCGAAGTCGGTCGACCGCGACTAAGAGTCGGTCGACCGGCTTTGCCTGAAAAACAGTCCTGCAGTATCAGCCCCAAAAAAAATTTTAAAAGAAATTTTAATAAATTACAAATATGATATATTATACATACAGGATTACAAACAACATGTTTTAATCTTTATTAAGTTGTTATGTCAACCAAAGTTACACACAAGACATTTTATTTTATTTTTCATTTAAATACAAAGTTTTTGAGATGTTGAAGCCGAATACCCAGTGACGGGTTCTGAACTTTTTCCTCTTGATTCCTCTTGAATGAGTTGAGGCGCGCAATTGCCATCTCTAAGGTATTTGTTTTAAATATGAAAATTTTACAAAAGTTTATTTTTAGTTATTAAAATAAGGTGTATATATATAAGTATATAATCACAAATTATACATGTGGACATACAATGGACATGGTATACATAAACAAAAGCAAAAGATATACAAGCATGGCATATACACAATTATGATAGAGAAGTAAGTTTACACTAACATATATATCCAAGTAGCATAAGGTAAACTAACAATCCTACACAATTGTATATAAACAAAAATTAAAACTCTTAAATGGAGATGTTACCAATTTACGGGCAATCTCCAAAATTAGGTGCCTCCACGATAGCGATGCAATCTTGATGTGTTCTTTAAGCTTTGTTGCATCCACCACCCGGGCACCGTTTCCTCCTAAGTCTTGGAGGGAGAAGATCCACCTGTTTCATCTAAAATTGGTGGGTCTTTTGGTACCCAAATCTTTGTGGGTCCTTTGGGGTTAGATCCGGGGCGAACCCAAACAAATTTATTCTTTACATTATTTTTAGCATAGCAAAACTTTTCTAAATGACCTTTGCGGCCACAATGTGTGCAAATGTAAATTCTACCACTACTATACATAAATGCATGATTATGTGTGTGTGCATGTTTATGTGATCGTGTAGAATGTTTGTGATGAACATGTTTCCCTTGGGCTATTCCTTTGGAAATCTAGATGCAAGCTTGTTGAAATCAAATGCACACCTTTTAAGAGTAGAGTCTAAAACTTCAACCCGTTTTTGAATCTCTACAAATTCATTTTTATTACAAGAGACCATGGGGTTTTTCCTTTATTTGCCAATTTATATTTTTCAAAATCACTTTTCAATTTTTCAAAAGCACTAGATAAAACATTCTTCTCATTTAAGCAAATATCATATTTATTCTTTAATACATCATTTTCCTTTTTCAATTTCTTATTATGAGATTGTGAAATCTCATACCTATGTTGCAATTCTTCAAAAAATTGAGCAAGTTCATCCATTGTAAGATCATCATCATCAATAGAAGTTTCTAGACATACCTTAGATGAATCCTCACCTTGTGCCATAAAGCACATGTTGGCGGTATCGATCTCCTCCTCGGATTCTGACTCCGTATCATCCCATGTAGCGGCCAAAGCTTTCTTCTTCTTCCCATGCTTGGAGGTGGTTGCTTGGAGAGCAGGGCAATCGGCAATTAGGTGACCGATCTTCTTGCAATGGAAGCAAGGACCGGGTTCTTCTCTTTTCTTCTCGTACCTTCCTTGAGGTTTCCCTCTTCGGAAGTTGCTTTGCCGTCCCTTCTTGTAGAACATCTTGCCCACCTTCCGGATGAGCATGGAGAAGTCCTCATCGCAATCCTCCGATGAGTCGTCTTCTTTGTGTATGGTAGGAGTGGCTTTGAAGGCAATGGTCTTCTTCTTTGGTGCCTCCCGTTCTTCTCGTACCTTCATCTCCATCTCATGCGTCTTGAGATTTCCGATGAAGCCGGAGAAGTCATCTCCTCTCGATCGTTGAGCTCCTTGAGTGTAGTAGCCTTTACTTCCCACGCCTTGGGAAGAGCTCTAATGACTTTTCGAATCTTTTGGTCATTGTCGATCTTGTCACCTAAAGAAGACAATGCATTAGTTATTTTAGTAAAGCGAGTGAGCATGTCATCAATGCTCTCATTGTCAATCATATAAAAATTCTCATATTGAGAACGTAGCAAGTCAATCTTAGCTCTTTTGACTTGTGACGTTCCCTCATGAGTCACAATAAGAATGTTCCAAACCTCAAATGCGGATTTACAGTTTATAATGCGTGCAAGGTCATCCTCATTCAATGCTTGGGTTAATGCATATTGGGCTCTAGCATTGGCCTCATAGTCTTTGGAAGTATCCTCGGACCATGTGCTCTCATCGGTGGTAGGTTCAATAAAATCTTTGGTAATGGCCCTAGCTACTCTAACACCTAAGGATTTAAAAAAGAGGTTCATCTTGACCTTCCAAATTAGAAAGTTCAAGCCATCAAATTTGGGTGGGGATTTAATGCTAGAAAAGTCCATGGATGCCATGTATGAATAGTAAGATGCACAAGATATGAATAATGCAACAAATGGTTATAGCCAAAAGTAAGGATCTCCCTAAGGTGGTTAAACCAAATACTAGGGTTAAGCTCTGATACCAATTGAAATCACCTAGAGGGGGGTAAATAGGTGATGGCTATATGAAATATGGCAATAATGCGGAATTTAAAATTTAACACACAAATAGCACAAATATAGACTTGCAATAAATAGAACAATAAAGGTGCAAGAATTAAAGGAGTAGAGTTGAGAGAAAATTCGAGCAAACGCAAACGCAAGGATGTGTTTCCGAGGTTCGAGCCACGCTCTACGTCCCCGCTTTCACACTTGAAGGATTTGCACTACTATCGTTGATCCCACCGGATCGCCAATACAAGGACACACTTGTCCCTACACTTGTGATGCCGCAACACCACCTGAAGCTCACTAGGTCCCTTGAGGCCGATGCCTCTACAACTTCACTCAATAAGAAAGGTGATCACACTTGATCAAAATAGCTCACTTGCACAATCCTAGAACCAATGATATAGATGTAGAGCTTGGGATTGTGGTGTGCAAAAACTAGAGAGAAGGTAGAGAAATAGGCTACAAGTTGGGTGTTGGGAATTTAGGCTTTGAAAAATCTTTTGTAAAAGAAAGGCTTTGAAATTCTTTGTAAAACTCTTGTGAAATCTTTTGGAATTCTTTTGCAATAGTTGTCTTATCAATATGAGGTGACCCTCTATTTATAGGGGTCAAAAACAGCCTCACAAAATCGTTGGTAACAAATCCTAAAAGAGAATCAGCCAGAAAAAAATAGCTGTTGGATCTGTCAGAGCTTTTGACAGTGTCCGGTCGACCGGGCCGGTCGACCGCTAACGGTCAAAAATCCGACCGTTGGGCAGCAGCGGTCGACCGTCCCGGTCGACCCAATTTACCCGAGAGACTGCAGAGTGCTCGGTCGACCGGGTCGGTCGACTGATAGCACATGCAGAGTGCTCGGTCGACCGGGTCGGTCGGCCGACATACACATGCACAGTTTGTGCACGTTGTATCCGTCGGTCGACCGGAACGATCGACCGGTCTCTGTTAGTTCTGAAAAATCAGAACTTCCAGAAAACCAGAAACTGGGATTTTGGTTTTGGTTTTGGGTTAAATATTTTTGGACCTAGTAAAACTTAGAGTATGAGCATATATCACTACTCTAACTTGTAAAACATTTTGATAAAAATTCCTTTTGATAAAAGCTTGTTTTGTCCAAAAGTTTGATTTTCCAAATTCAAACTATATTTTCAAAAACATGTTATTGCTGAAACTAAATTGTAAATGGATTTTGAAAGCCTATTTTTTTGAAGCCATAAAGAGTGTGTGTGTGATAATCCCATAACTCTACTTCTATCATCTAGGTTTTGACAAAATATCTAAAAATAAAAATAAAATACAAATCTTGATTTTCTTCGTGTCTTGATCTCAACTTGGTATTCTCTTCATCATCTTGATCCCAAAGCCTCCTAGTGTGCATAGCTTGGGAATCTACATCTTTGCGGCGTCCAAACTTGTGAGTCTTTATAGTGGAGCCGTCACATCAGCCTGTTTAAGAACCTGAAATACTTTGAAACACAAATGTTAAATACATAACTAAATATGGTTTGTTATCATCAAAATAACCATGGAGATATAGGGCAAATGGCCTTTGGGCCAACAGGATTTGTGCTCAACTTTTGAATCGGTTTTGCAAGAGAATGAAGAGATTACTAGTGAACGTGACTCACTAAGATCTCAACTAGACCTTGCCCTAAAGAGATTGATGTTTTGAAAAGCAAAAATGATTGTGATGATGTTGTGAAAAACAATGAGGTTTTATCTTCAAATTTGGATTTTTTTTAAAAGATAACCTTGTTTTAAAAAATGAAATTGATTTCATTACAAAAGAATTGGATTTGGTTTTGAATAAAAATAAATCTTTGAAAAATGATATAGATTCTCATGTTTACCATGCTAGTGTAGCTTCTTCTTCTAGCACACCTATTGCATGCTCTACTTTATCTTCAAGTATTGAAAAAGATATAAATGTTTTGAAGAAAAGTGTTGATTGTTTAGGCTCCACTTTGAGCTAATGTGCTTTGAATCACACACGCTTGGAATCCTTGGTTCGCAAGAAACAAGCTCCATCCTTGCATGCACACCCTCCACGGCATACACATGCTTCCCACGGTCACCACTATTACATGTATGCTCATGTGTACACATGTACACATTGTGGTCAAAAAGGCCACCTTGTAAGATTTTGCTATGATCGTTTACATGTTGAAAATTTAGCAAATAATCTTGTTTGGGTTAGGAAAGATACTAACCCCTATGGACCCAAAAGAAAATGGGTACCAAAGACCACCCCTCATGTATTTGATGTAGGTGTGGGCTCTCGCATCACGTGAGAGTAGCAGTGCCTTGAAGTGGATGCGTTCCGTGCTCAAAGAAAACAATTTGGATGCATCACTTTCAAGGGGAGTTTGGTGGAGAGGACCACCATTGGTTTGGAGAACTAGAGAGGTGCCTTCATCGATTTTGGTATCGATCTCTAACTCCCGTTTATTTTTACATGCTCTCATATTATTGTTTATAGCATGTTTTGATGATTGTTGATTATCATGATTATGCCATGGTCATTAGATTAGTGATATACATGTTTAGTATTTGAGACACCCATGGACCTATCTTTGTGTTCTCACTTTGTTTTTAAACTAATATGTATGCCCTAGATCTAATGCACATGCTTACACATGATGATCATATATGTTTATGATTCTTGTTTTGATATCTCATGTCTTTGATGTTTAGAGTTTATTATGTTAAATGCCATGATTCTTAGATCATTGACATGCATGTATAGCTTTTGAGATCACCCATGTTTATATGGACCCATATGTTGTGTTCTCACCATTTGTTTAGCTATTATGTTTATCATGATTCTAATAGCATGTGGATTTACATAATGATCATGTTTATGATTTTCATGTTAATTTATATCCCGTTTTATGCTTAATGATTTGATTACTTGTTTAGATGTTAGTTTTCATGAAAACTAGGATTCATACTTTAACATAGAATGGGCCACAAATAAATCTTTATATATGTTTGTGCTTGGATGCTTATTTGTACCCATTAAATGCGCTAGTATAGCCTAGTTTTGATGATTCATGCATTCTAACTTGTATTCCTCATCTTGAATATGTTTCTATGATCATGTGTTTTAACTTCATGTATATGTCTATCTTGTCCAAACTATTAATTATACATGTACATCCTTGAACCACGTGCCTTCATGCATATACCTTTGTGGACTCATTATGTTTAGGATATATATGTATACTTTAGTTTTTACATGACATACATATGCCTTGAAGTTTAAATCGTTTTGATGATTTTCATGTTTTTAGGTTATTTCTATGGTAATGAAAATCTAGTTTTTCATGTTTTCATATTTTCAAAGAATTTCATATGAGCATAAATTGAATATTTTCATGTTGATATGTGTCACATTATATTTGTACACTCACTTTATTAGTTTACTCATGATTTATTTTCATGAGACTATGATATGGGCCTTATGGATTTTGAGTGTTTAGTGATCATGTGATTTACATGTGTTTCATGAAAAACAATTTTGTTTTATTCCTTACTTAAAGGATTTCGTACTAGTTAACAAGATTTCCCATTTAACTAGCTCGTATTCTTCTTATGGTAGAGATTTTCAAACGTACTCTACTTTCAAACCTATTTTTGAAAACTCCTACCATCCATGGGAGGTTGGATGGGAGATCATGTTCATGTATGCTTTAAAATGAAAATCATTTAAAACTTGAACCATGGTTGGGTGGTAGTTATATGAGATATACACTTGATCTTATTGTTGTTTCAATTGGTATCATTGGACTCTTTCAATTGATATCAATTTTGACATTTCTTGTATACTCATATATGTTTGTATGTATGTATGCTTTCAATTCCAAGAATATCAATTTCAATTGGTATCTATTTTTCATACATATATATATGTTTGTGTTATGCTAAGCTTGAGCTTCAATTTTGTTTCAATTGATTACTTTTAAATTGGTATCAAGCCTACGAATTGTTTTAGTTGGTATTTCATAAGGGGGAGAAAAATTGTATTTCATTTTTCATTGGTATTTGTTTTCCACTCCCATACTTTATGATTGAAAATTCAAATTTGGTATCATATGTTCAAAATGAATAATATTTACAATTGGTATCAAATTTTTGTTTAGACATTCAAAATTTATTATGTTTAATTTCAATTGGTATCAAGATTTTCATGTGTTTTGCTTAAAATTGGTATCAATATTTTTTTGTTTCCTTTCAATTGGTATCAAGATGTTATTCTTTAACATATTTTCAATTGGTACCTTAATTGAATGTCACCCCTATTTGGTTTTGTTTTTTGTTTTAGATAAAAAGGGGGAAAATATTATTTTTATTTACCCTTTATTGATGATTGATTCTTTGTGTTAAAAGGGTGAGAAGATTTTGTTTTGTTTTGATTGTTTTCCCCTTTGTTGATGATTGACAAAAGGGGGGAGAAAGATTTTGAGTTTGATTGAGTTTTATATATGCATGTTTATGCTTTGCATATATTAAGTTTAATTTTAATTGGTATCTAGAGCATGTTTTGTTTTTAAACATTTCATTGGTATCTAGAGCCTCTTATTGTTTATGCATTTTTATGCATTCATGTTTAAGAGCCTTCATTGTATATTCATTATGTTTATTTGATTATGCATGAGTTAAGGGGGAGCTTCTTTGAAGCTTAACTTTAATCCATGCATATATAACTCCATGAGTTTTGTCATCATCAAAAAGGGGAGATTGTTGGCCCAAAGGCCTTCCACTCTAGTTTTGATGATGATTAACTCATGTAGTTATGTGTACTAATAATCTTGTGATTTTAGTTTCAGATCATTAATCAAGTTATTAGTAGGTGATTAGCTTCAACAAGATGATTTGGAAGCTTTCACATGTTGATTCTAGAGCCCGAGCGTCAAAGATCATATATAGCACTTGCTCGGTGGATCAAAGAGTTTTGGATCGAGTCGGCTTGGAGATTGCGCTCTACAAGAAGACTTCGGTACATAGTTTAGTTTTGTGTTTAGATCCAAATTGTAAAGATTAGAATAGTATGATATGCTCAAGTTCACAACACACACGTTTCATGTTTGGAATATTGGTTTTCGGTTTTTCGGTTTTTGGTTTAACCGATCTTGGTTTTCATGAATAGATAGATCAAAACAAGTTTACATGGTTTAATGTATATTAGATTTGTTCTATATACATGCATGCTTCAACTATTTAAACAAACTTAGTTTGATAGTCTATTTCATGTGTTTTATGTTTTGGTATTTCTAACAAACTTATTTTTGGAATTAAAGACAAAACTATGATATATATATATATGTTTCATGTATATAGGATTATATCCATATACATCATGCCTAAATGTTGTTTAAATATCATGTTTTTGTATTTGGATAAGTTTTGGACAAAACGTATTTTCTATTCAAAAATTCAAGTTTTAGAAAATACAGTTTTTGGTTTTTGGCAAAATTTCTATAACACAAAAATAGTTCAAAATGTTTGAGATTTGTGTTAAACTTTTTAACACGAGTTTGTATTTCAATGAAAAATGATAAAACTATTTTTGTGGATTTTTAGAGATTTAATGGGAATTTTTAGGATTAAAAATTACATGTTTTTTGCTGACCAGAACAGTCTCTGCCAGGCTAGGTCGGTCGACCCATACGGTCGACCGCACCAAGTAACCGGTCGACCGTATCAGTCGACCGACGTGCACGGATACGTGCACGCTGGCTGCCACATGGTCCGGTCGACCGCACGGGCAACCGACTGCATGCAGGCAACTCTCTGTTTGTTTCGGTCGACCGGGCGGTCGACCGGTAGCTGGCAACGGTCAAAATGTGACCGTTGGCCGGTCGACCGCACGGTCGACCGGTAGGCCATTTTTGGCAGATTTGGCTGCCAACGGCTATATTTTTCTGGGGGCTATAAATACCCCATTAATGGCCAGTTTTTCATAAGATTTTTTGTGCGAATTTTTCCTGACTCTCTAGTATTTTCACAGCAATCAAAAGAAGTTTTTGGACTTAAATTGAACAATCTTTTTGGTGTTTTTGCTAGGGTTTGGAAGATCAAAGAAAAGGGTTTTTGGAAAAGATTTTGATTCAACTTCTATATCTTGGTTTCAGTTTTTTCCAAGGATTTTCTTTGTGATTTTGATTTACATTCCATTGTTTTTCTCCACACTTGAACTACATCTACTTTCTTATTCTATAGGATCTTTGTGTGGGAGGAAGAATTGTTTGTGGTTGTTGTTTAGACCACCAAGTTGAAAACCCTATCTTTACTTGGCTTTGTGCCTTTCTCTCATTGTGTTGAGGAGGTTGTGCATTTGGGTTGTATCCCTCAAGTGGTGAGGTGATCCTTGTGTTGCTTTGTGCTAATCCCTCAAGTTGTGAGGTGATTATTTGTTGGCTTGGAGTTGTGCCTCAAGGAGGAGGTTGTGTTTGTAAGGAGAGGAGTTGGGTACTCCTTGTAATTGTTATTGCCCCAAATCCTCGGTGGAGGTTCCCTTTGTGAGAGTCCTTTGTGGACAAGCTAGTGGACTTAAAATCCTTCTGGGTGAAGGCGGGGATGTAGAGCTGGGTGCTCGAACCTCGAAACATATCTTGTTGTTTGCGCTTGATCCCTTGGCTCTTACTCTATCTCTCTCTCTTTACTATTGTGCCTTGCATAAATTCATATTGTTCATTCATAATTATTTGCTTGGCTTGTTTGAGTGTGCATCACTTGTTAATTGCAATTAGTACTTAATATTCCGCATTAAGTTTATTAGATTAGCATAATCACCTATTCACCCCCCTCTAGGTGATTTTCATAAACATCATCTAGGGTACTCTTCAAAGCATAAAGGGATTTTGCATTAGCCTCATGATTCTTACCATTTACACAATAATCATTAGTGATGGCAAGGTAAACATGAATGCCTAGGGCCTTGAGGTACAAAGACATCTTAACCTTCCAAATTTGGATGTTAAGAATGTCAAACATGGGTGGTGACATGAAATCCATGGTGTGTGTACAAATATTGTGATTAGCCTAAAAATGAGGATCTTTAACTCTGGATGTAAGACCCAAATTCAGAGCACTTGGCTCTGACACCAATTGTAGGATCACTTAGAGGGGGGTGAATAGGTGATGGCTAATCTAATGGTCACTCAATGCCAAATAATGCGAAAGTAAAAACTATTATGACCTAAACAAACTATTTAAACTAAACACCACGTACAACACAAGAGTGTAGCCGAATTCCCCGTGAAGGGCTCTGAACTAACTCCTCTAGATTCCCCTAGATAAGGGTTGAGGTGCCGCGTTGGCTCTCTTGGTTAAATACAAGTGTTAGCAAACAAACCCAAGCATATACAATATGAGCATACAATGAATATCTAGCATATAAAGATGAGCATAATAAAAGTATGCAAGATATAAACAAAGAGACAAAGAGAGAGGATGAGCAATCGCAAACACAAGGAATTTGTTTCGAGGTTCGAGCACACTTGCTCTACATCCCCGCCTTCGACACACGAAGGATTTCCACTATAAACGATCCCACCGGATCACTCGGTGCCGCAACACCTACAACTCTCGGACTCTCTAGCCCGTACACACTGCAAGCCCCACAAGCTCGCCGAGGCTGCACCTCAAACCAAGAGTTCACACACGAACTCTAAACCACCGCGAACGCACTCGTCCGCCTCCTCGAGAAACAAGAAAAGATCTCTTGGTGATCTAAACACTTTGATCACCAATAAAAACTCTCACTACAACACTCCTATAGGATGAATGTCAATGGATAGCTCAAGTGTTTGTGTGAGAAAAACAAGGATGAGAATGATGGAGGAAAACTCAAGAAATCTCTTTTAATCACTCTTGATAAACTCCCCTTTTGATTGGAAGTATTATCTCTCAATTTAGTGGAGAAAACTCTTTTAATGAAGTAGGAAAAACTGGCTCAAAACCCACTAAAAAATCTTGGAGAAAAACAATGCCCAAACCCCTAAATTTATAGGGCTAGAAAAACTAGCCGTTGGGGTCCGTCAGAACTGCCGGTCGACCGCCAACGGTCATTTTTCCGACTGTTGGAGCAACAGTCGACCGCTCGGTCGACCGAGCTACTGGAACAGAGAGCAGAGCTCTCTACCGGTCGATCGGTCCGGTCGACCGGGGCTTTCCAGAGAGCAGAAGCTCTCTGGCGGTCGACCGGGTCGGTCGACCGGCCCTCCAGTGCACAAAGGCGTGCACGTCTGTGCACGTCGGTCGACCGACTTCTGACTTCGGTCGACCGGGTCGGTCGACCGGCTGAAGCCTGGAAACAGAAAACTGAGATTTAAAACTTGGTCTTTTTGGCTCACATAAAATCCCATAAAATCATGAAAAATCTACAAAAATAAGTTCAATATAATACTTTGATTAATCAAACATGCTTGCACAAAATCAAGACATGTTACAAACAATTTGAACTATTTTTGTAACTTGAAAAATATTGGCTCAAATGAAAAATAGTATTTTCCAAAACTGGTTTTTTCTAAAACTTATCTTTTCTAAAACTTTTCCAAATACAAAAACAAGATATTTAAACAACTTTGAAATCATAGAGTGTATGGATATGATCCACTACACAAACATGGTGAAATATCTATGTTTTTGACATTATGCACTAAACATGATTTTGGATAAAACATAAAACTTGAATACCAAAAACCAAACATGTATTTTGTCAAAAAATCTTTTCTAAAACAAACTAAATCAAGAGTGTGTGTGTATATGTATACTTGAGCAATCCACCAACTATTCTATCCTTTACATTTTAACTAAAAACAAAATCTTACTAAAACAAATCTAGACACAAGTCTTCATCTTCTTGAAGTCTTCACTTGAAGTCTTCTCATCTTCTTGACTTGGTCCAAACACGATCCAATGGCTCTTAGATCAAACTGTGCTAGCTCCAAAACTTGACTTCAAATCCTTTGTTGAAGCTATGCACCTACTAAGATCTTGATCATAAATCTGCCACTAATTAAACACAAGATCATTAGTACTATAACTACATGAGTTGATCATCATCAAAACTAGAGTGATAGGCCTTTGGGCCAACAAAAACTCTCTTCACCGAGGCCACAACCTCTACAACTCCTCACAATATAGGGATGTAAACTTGTGATCACTTCTCTTGATCACAAAAACAACTCTCACAACAAAGCTCCTATAGGATGGATTTAGCAATGGAAAGCTCAAGTTGGTGTGAGAAAAACAAGATAGAGTTGTGGTGAAAACTCAAGAAATATCTTTTGAAAACACCCTTGAAAACTCTCCTTTTGATATAGAAGTATTAGCCTAAAACAAGTGGAGAAAACCTCGAAGGGAGATGGGAAAAACTGACTTTAAAACTCTATTGAAATCTTGTGGAAAATAGTCCAACAGATGGCTTCTTTATAGCCTCTCAAAATATAGCGTTGGCAGCCAACTCAACAGAAGATTCTGCTGCCGGTCGACCGGCCGGTCGACCGGCCAACGGTCATATTTTTGACCTTTGGGGCCTTCTGGTCGACCGCCTGGTCAACCATGCCCTGGGCATGACCTGCCAGTCGACCATCCAGTTGACCGGGCCAGATCCAGAGAGTAAAGCTCTCTGGATGGTCGATCAGCCCTCAAGACAAAGGGTTGTGCACGTTCTGTGCACATCGGTCGACCAACTTCTGTCTCGGTCGACCGGCAGAAGGCCTGTTCAGCAAATTTTCGGATAAAAATTTGGTTTTATAAACTCTTATAAAATATCATAAAATTACTAAAAATCTATAAAACTAAGCTCATTGAAATACTTTAAAGTACAAATATGTGTGATAAAAAATCAACACATATTACAAACATTTTGAACCATTTTTGTGATATAGAAATTTTGTCTTAAACAAAAATTCGTATTTTTCAAAATCAATCTTCAATTTGAAAAATGATTTTTTCAAAACTTCTTCAAATACAAAAACAAGATATTTTAAACATTTTTGAAGCTTCGTGTGTATGGATATCATCCAATACACATATAAGATGAAATATCTATATTTTTGTTAATAAGCTTTAAAATAAGTTTTGATAAATACAAAACTCAAAACACATGATATAGAAAAATCAAATAAGTTTTTCTAGACATTTGAACCAACAATATGTATGGATGAAATCTAAAACACATATAAACCATATAAACTTGTTTTGATGAAATTTAATCATAAAACATAAGGATGTATATTTGAAGCTCAAAAATCAAAACGGTATTTTCTAAAATCAAAACTATTTTAAGAAAACACATATAAATTTTGTATGTGTATATGAGCTTGAGCAATCCATAACTAATCTATCCTTTACATTTATCTAAAAACCAAATCTTAACACTTACAAACACGACTCAAGTTTTCACGAAAATCTTCTCTTGAAAATCTTCTTCTCCTTCTTGACTTGGTCCAAACCTTGATCCAATGAGTTAGACACCTCTTGAGTACTTGATGCGATCTTTGATGCGCGAGCTCTTCAATCAACACATGCTAGCTTCAAAACTTGACTTCGAATCTTTTGTTGAAGCTAAACACCGACTAAGATCTTGATCAAATATTTGAAACTATATAAACACAAGATCATTAGTACTATAACTACATGAGTTAATCATCATCAAAACTAGAGTGATGGGCTTTTGGGCCAACAGACCGCCCGTCGACCGGCAACCCCAATAGTCATTTTTTTTGACAGTTGGCGGTCGACTGCCTGATCGACCGACAGGCTGATTTAGCATGTGTTTGAACCCCCAACGGTTAGTTTTTATTTGGCCTCTAAATAGAGGTTTTTGGCCTGATTTTTCATAAGATTTTTTTAGGGCTTATTTTTTTTCAACTTCAATAGAGTTTTCTTAACAAGTTTTAAAAGCTTCAAATCCATATCAAAAGGGAGTTTTCAAGAGTGCTTCTCTTGAGTTTTCAAAAGGATTTTCTTGAGCTTCTCACTTTTAAATTTATCTAGTTTTCTAACACAAGCATGAGTCTTTCATTGCTAAATCTATCTTATAAGATCCTTATTTGTGAGAGTGTTTGTTTGTGATCAAGAAGTTGGTCACCAAGTGTTTTACTTTGTATTTGAGAAGTTGGAGGTTGCGGCATCTGCGAACATGCGGGTTCGTATGTGTTGTTGTTCTTACACGAACAAGTGAGGGACTTGTGGGTCCGAGAGTTCTTAAGGGAACTTATACGTGTTGCGGCACCGAGCAATCTTGCGGGATCGATTTTAGTGAAACTCCTTCATTGCGATGAAGGCGGGGACGCTCGTTCGCGATTGATTATCCTTTTCTAGGATTCATATACTCTATCTCTACATAATAAAAAAAGTCTTACTCCTAATTCTAGTTGTAATGCTACTTTTTAAGGGATATAAATCTATTTCTAGAATTCAGATACTCTATCTTCTATATTTGTTTTCAGGAAAATATGCTCTATTAGAACGGTATATCGGCAATTAACTTGAGCTTGACACGTGGAGGGATAGATCCAAAGTCCACCTCTTAATTGACAACCTAGAAGTAAATTCATGTCGAAGCTATGTTGACATTCTTTGACCTGGCCTGAATGGGTGTTTAAATTGTAGAAAATTTTATTTCTATTATTTTTTTCTTTTTGTGGGACCGGTATGGATTTATCATAGAATATTCGGATCTCACGTGAAGAGATGATCGATGGGTCCGACGCAGATCAAAATTCGAGCATGATTTGATCCGACTAGAAAATTAACTGAATCACAATCCCAAATAAAAGTTTGGGATCGGATCAGAATAAACCCAGCAATATCCGGATCGAACCGGAATAAACCCGCCAGAAACTTCGGACTGGATCCGAATAGAGCCAAACATATTCCTGCGAGTGAGAGGACACGAGCGATGTCTAGAAGAGGTTGGTGAGAGACCGAGGAGGACGGTGGGGCTCACAGCAATAATTATCGTTAGACATGAGCACTGACCGGGATCCACAACCCTCATCCGAAATCGAAACTACATGACCCCTGGCCCACCCAAACCATGACCTGTCCCACGCATGTTCGCGGCGGCCCGTTCGTCCACGTCGGCCTCCATGGGCTCACATCTCTGTGTGTCATACACACATACAATAAAAGTGTCACTTTTTTATTTATATGTGTATTTTATGTCTATAATACGTACGTATAACTTATATACAAATATATTATAAAAAAAATTAATTCTTCTAGTGTATGTGGCTTTACACGAACGAACCAGACTCATATAAATACCCCCGAGGCGACACAATGCTCAATCAAGAGCAAACACAGAGGAAAAAAAAAAAAAAACATAAAGATCAGTAGAAATTGAAATGGGCAAGACTCTTTCAGACATGGTGCTAGATTTCTTCGAATTCGACGACGAAACAACAAAGAGAGAGGAGATGATTGAGCAGTTTCAATGGAGGAGCGACGACGAGGAAGACGAAGAAGGCACAGATGAGACCAGGGCTTTCTGGGATTCACAGCATCAACTCCTTAAAGTAATTAGATTCGCCTTCTTCTTATTTCCCCCCTGTATTTTGTTTATTTAATTTTTGTGTTCTCATGTAGTTTAATGGTGAGTTTTAGGATGCTTTGTCTCGTCGGAGCTCGACGGAGCTGAGGATCCAGAGGGAGACGGAGGAGGCCATAACAAAGATGCAGTCTGCTGCCGCGGGTGAAATCTGCACGGGTTTGAAAGAATGCCGACGGAATTGTGTGCTCAGAAACATCACGGACCGGCTTCGCGACGCCGGGTACAATAGCGCCCTCTGCAAGTCCAAGTGGAGACGGTCGCCGGAGATTCCCTCAGGTATATTTATTTTATCCTTTATCTTTTATCCCTTTTTTTTTCCCTTTCTTGTGGGAATCCAGCTAGCTCCAGCATCTTAAAATTTAAGATTAATTGTGTTTAAATCAGGTGCATTTACTTGCAAATTACACTACTAGTAGTGGGAAATTTTGAAATGAAATGAATAAATTTCTTGTAAACCATCTGAACAGATTTTCCTGTATTCAACATTTAAATTTTTACCTGGGTCCCATCAGCAGTTTATATTTAAAACAGACGGGAAGAAAGTTTTCTCATGTGACTCATATGAAAATTTGGTCCGTCTATCTATCTGTTCATTTTCGACTGTGTGAGAGAGAGCAGTGTCATATCCTCTTTTTTTCTTCCTCTCTAAGAAAGCTCTCCTTCTTTTTTCCTCGCCCCCTCTTCCTCCTTCATGACCGGTCGGTTTTCCCACCGGCGATTACAGTGGGGGGTTAAGAGGGTCGGCCCGGTCCAGCCAGGCAACCCGTACGGGCACGACTCGAGTTGGCCCGGCCCCGACCCGGGTGGTACCTGAGCCAAACCTGACCTGGGTCGGGCTCCCCTTGGGTCGCCTTGGGTTCGGTTAAGGCGGCCCACGACCTGAGTGGGTCGTGCTAGGCACAGGCCTATCATGTGCTGCCCCTACGCCGCCTCGCCCCTGCGTCGTCCCCTCCGTTGCCGCCACACTCTGCCGCCCTCACCTCCTCCCTCTGTCGCCCCCACCCTCTGCCACCCCCACCTCCTCCCTCCGTCGGTCAGATCAAAAAATAAAATTTAATTTTTTTTTGTAAATCTCCAGCTTCAAACTCGTGACTTCAAACCAACTATACAAATGTGATGATCACTATCCCACGTCGCATTTGCATGAAAAGAAGAAGACAATTATATTTAATAGTTATTAAATAAATTTTAATTTTTTTTTTAAATTTACGGGGGTCACCGGGCTCACGGGCCGAACCCACGTTCCAGGAATGGAACCCGCTCCCATGCCCAGGCCGGGCCACCAAGTTTTGAGAGAGCGAGCGCGGCCCGCCAGCTGGCCTGTCGTGCCTGGGTCGCGCCCTGCTCGGCACGGCCCAGTTGACGCCCCTCAATTACAGTATACTGGTTCCACAAGTGATGAGTTAAATTACTTTTTCTAAGGTGTTCAACAAATTCTACATTCTTTCTTTAATTATAGAAAAGATAGTACGGATTTAGATAACCGCGTCTTCATGTGGCGTGAATATCAGATTCAATTTGATATAATTGTAAATTATATAATAATAACAACTGTGATGGTCAGCGTATTAATTTTCATCTAGTAAAGTTAGTTATCGTTTTTTCAGTGGGACGAGTTGTTGTCGTACTATGTTAAATTTTCTGTACTACAGAGAACTCTGAATTTGAAGATTGAGATAACGGGTAATATTTTTCTATTTCAGAGCAAAGAAAAATAATTGGATATAAAAAAGTGTCGTCCGGGGGCCTAACTAGGAATATTTTCAATAATCTATCTATCCTAAACTTTTCCTTTCTAAAGTGAAATAAAAAATTTGTTTTGATGTGTAACAAATATTTTTCTTTTTTAAAACGAAAAAGGACTACTGGATGTTACCTCTCCAGTGGCGGGATAAATTAAAAATAAGACGCCAATTGCTGTGGATAGTATAAAACCTGGCGACTGAAAAAGACCCAGGACTAATAATACAACGTACAGTACTTAAAATACTGCTGCTAACAAAATCATTTACAAATCTAGTCACATCTCTCTGTACTTGAATTTGATTATCTTGGATCCAACGCTACTTGCTGATTGACGTCTCAGTTCTGACTTGTGTGTCCGCAGGGGAGCACAGTTACATAGACGTCGTCGTGGAATCGAAGGACGGGAAAAAAGGCCCAATTCGAGTGGTGATCGAGCCAAACTTCAGGGCTGAGTTCGAGATGGCCCGAGCCAATTCTGAGTACAACGGCCTGGTGAGCAACCTGCCGGAGATCTTCGTCGGCAACGCTGAGAGGCTGAGGACCGTGATCAGGATCATGTGCGGCGCGGCGAAGAAGTGCATGAAGGACAACAGGATGCACATGGCCCCCTGGAGGAAGCACAAGTACATGCAGTCCAAGTGGCTCGGGACCTGCGAGAGGGTCGCGCCGGGCCTGTCGCTGTCGCCGGCCACGGCAGCGCCGCCCTCGAGGCCGGCAAGGCCGAGGGCTTCCATGCTGACCTTTGATTTGCATTGCACCGCGGTGGGGGTTGTGTGAGTTAAGAGAGTAGTAGTGCGTTTGTATCTTCCACAGTTTTGACGTCGTTTGTGTTGCAGTTTGTGTCGGGCGTTTACTAGCTAGCAGTAATGTAATTACTAGGAGTGTGGTGATCATAAATTCCTAATATTGTAATTATGAGTGTAAATTCCACTAACGGCAATGAAGAAATTGTTGTGTTGCATCCCATAATTTTGATTTTTGACGAAATTTGTTTCTGACCAATAACTTTTTTTCTTTTGGGTATAGAAACCCTCGTGCTATTAAGAGTTTGACACTTTACTTTTGAACTATGATAATCGTCACTTTACTCCCCTTACTGTGACTTACATTATATTTTCATTAGTACAGATTTGTGATTTCACGTTACCCTTTTCGTGTTGGTTGCCATACGAACCGACGTGAATAAAAAAGTGATGACATTTTTGAAAATAAAACGATAATATGTTTGAGTCAATTTTTTTGAAAAAAAATAATAAGATTCCATCGTGAAATTTCTATGATTTCATGTGATGTTTTTTGAAAAAGTGAACGAGGTTTCATGTCGGTTATCTCTATGATTTCACGTCGGTTGGTGATCAAATCGATGTGAAATAAATTATCTCTGCTGGTTTAGAACCGGGGTTATAGATAATCTATTACTCTCATGTGGATCGAGCCCTCACCCAAGGACTCACACAAATTGAACCCTCATCCAACAGCTCAATTTATTTCTCTCCAGGGACTTTAACACGGATCGAGTCCCGCCTCTTTTCTCTTTCCCCTTCTCTTCTTTGTTGTTGTCTCTGATGTTCGATCTTTTTTCTCTTTCCTTTCTCTTGACACATGCTGTCTCTGGTGTTCGATGGTGTTCGATCTGCATGCGGCGGCAGCGGAAGCTCAGAGGTCGACGCTGGCGCCATTCACGAGCTGAGGGCCGCAAGGAAGAGGATGACGTTGAAGACCTTTGTTGAGGGCCGCGAGTAGCCCTCTGCGTTGGTCGACCTCGAAGATCTGCGAATTTTCTTAGGTAATTGAGATTGAGATTTGTAATTTTTTTCTTTCATTTTTTTTTTCTTTCAATGACCTTCAATTTATTCATAGGTAATTGAGATGTGCAATTGAGATTTGGGTAACTGTCGACATGATTGAGATTTTCAATTTTTTGAATGATCACATCGGACTAAGTTTTCTGAATTTTGAATGATCCGATCCGATCAGATTGCTGAGATTCCTGTGAATTTTGAATGATCCAATCCGATTGCTGTGATTGAGATTTAGTTTCTTTGAATTTTGCTGTGATAGGGCCTCTTCGCCCTCGCCCTCGCCCTCCACCTCGGTGGAGTTTTTTTTTTTTAAAAAAAAAAAAATACAGATTTTACTGTCGGGTCTAAAAAATAACCAACGGGCTCTGGCGAATATACACCAGTTTATAATGGACGTGAAAAATCCTCAACTTGTTACATCGTCTGAATAGACGTCGGTTCTGTAGCCGACATAGTTTGTCTTTAACATCAATTGTAAACCGGCGTGGTACCCTCTTTCTGTTGTACTGTTTCTGTTCCTGAACCATTTAATCTTCTTAACAGTTCAATTATTAATTTTCTTTAATTAAAATGTTAGTAATCTCAATTTTTCCTTTAATTGTCTTCTCTTAAAGAAAAATCCTATCTAATTTGACATAATATTGACGGTGAGAGAGGAAGAACTAAGTTGTGGTTATGATTGTGTTGGAGAAAAGGAAATGAAGAAAGGGAGAGGTATTTAGGTTAGGATTTAAGTTTAAATTTGAAAGAATTTGGTTAGATGGTGATGGTGGAAGACATGAGAAGGTATACGGTGGTGGTATAGTAAAAAGTGCTGGTGTTGGTGGGTTTGAGGAGGAGGAAGAGGAGATGATGGTGATGATGTGTTGAGGAGGGGGAAAAGATGATTGTGATGGACGGAATAATGGTGGTGTATATTTAGAAAAAATTAAACTGAAGTGGTTTATGTTAAATTGAATTAATGATTTAAACATAATTTTAGCAGTAGTAAAGAGATATAATTAAAATTAAGGGGTGTTAACAAGGCTGAGTCTAAAGCTCTTATTATTTTAATATAGATTAGTGCTTTAATATTCAATTTTGTATGCATATTACTATAATTAAAATGATAATTTTTGTCATTTTAATTTTAGCGGTTATCAAGATAATTACTTAACAATCCCTGAATTAATTATGTGTACAAATAAGGGGTTCATTGAGTGTATGAATTTTTTTCCCCATAATTGTTAGTGTATGCATACACACATACACATATATACATACCATGTCTATCAACTAAATACCCTAAGATTTAATCCAAAATTAATCTAGTGGATGATGTGGCAAAATCTTGGAGAGCTTGTGGGAAAAAGATGCCCTGTGGCATCATTGGGTTAAATAATTTAAATGGGGAAATGAAGGGATAATCATCCCTATTTTTCATTCCCCCCCCCCCCCCCCTATCTTTCAATTCTCCCACTCTCCCTCCCTGCGTTGGCGGCCAGTGGCAACAACCCTAGAGCCCACCCACTTCTCTTTCCCACTTTCACTACCCCCCCCCCCCCCCCCCAAACACCCTCTTCCTCTCTTCCAAACTCTCTCTCTCTCTCTCTCTCTCTCTCTCTCTCTCTCTCAAGATCTCACAACCCTAGCCTCTTTCTCTTTTCCCCTCTCTTTTCCCTTCTTGATCACTGGCCGGCAGCAGCAATGGGATGGCGGTGTCACCAACAGGCCGACAGCAGTACCAGAGAGGCGATGAAGCCACCAGCAGAGTGGCGACGGCCACCAGTAGCAGGCGAGTGTGCGTGTAGAGCCTATAATGCAAGTTTCGGTGTCCAATTGAGATGATAAAAATCTCTGAAAATTTCTAACAAATTGTAATTTTGGTGAATCGTTAATATTTAAAATATAATTGAGTTTAAATTTCATATTAGGGTTTTCCGCTTGAGGAGGCTGATCCGATCGATTTGTGCAATCGAGACCGACGAATTAAGTGTGAGTAAAATAAAACTCAAAACTGTGAAATTTCATAGAAATTAATGGTAGATATGCTGTGATTCTAAATTAATAGAAATACAAGTAATTTTCATGAATATCATGTGCACTCGAATTAAAAAAATAAGCTTGAGTATTGGATTGATTAATATTGAAACAAGAATATGATTCTGTGATTTAGCAAGAGAGTAACCCAGAATTTGATGAGTTTCGATTTGATAATATAATGTAAATTATATGGTGTTGGTGTAATATCCTAAAACTAGGTGGCATTAAGATGCAATAAATAAATAAATAAATAACAGGAACGATAACAATTAAAAATAATAATAATAATATTTTAGTAATAGTAAATATTGTGGCCCAAGCTCATAACTTAATTTATTATCCAATAGGGTTTAAATTTTCATACCCAAACCCAATAAGAAACTAAATCAAAAATTGAATTCCTCTTAAATCCTTATCTCTTTTAATCCATGAATACAAAAAAAAAAAAAAAAAAAAAAAGAAAATCTATTTAAATTCGTTCAAAATTCTTTCTCATCAAAACACCCCCAAATCAAGTCCAAATTAGTAGATAAACATTTAAAATGTGGGTATATCTAAATTCTAATTAAAAACCAATTTAAATCTAACCTAAACACCCAAAAAATATGATAAAACTCATCTTATATGATCATCTATAAATAAATTTGAAATTAATCTATCAAAAAAAAAGGATCAATCAACCTAGGAAGGAGAAGGCCATTACTCATCAAGCTTGGGAGTTAATCATCAACGGTAAATACCTAGCGTCCCTCTCTTTTTCTTGATTTTCTTGCATTTTAATCTAATAGAAATCATGCTTAAGAATCTCCATGAGTTTTCCATCTGTGATCCTTTCTGAATTATAATTATATGAGAAAATTATTTATTTTGCTTGAAGTTAACTCTAGTTTGTGAAATTTTATGAGGTACTTTTACATTATTCTTATATGATAGTATGATCAATACTTTCATATATTATCATTCTTTTTCATGCAAGCATTTAGCCTTGAATATACAATAGAAATTATGTTATGGGAAATACAATATACCTTAATGTGACTTTTTATATTTTTTGATGTTCAGTAACTATGGGTTTTAGGTACGTTTACTATAGATTTTATGCATAATTTAATAACTGAGCCTATATGATTTAATAATTTTATAATGAATTCTTAGTTATATGATTATATGTGGGATAATTATTGAATTAAAAACCACATATAAAAGTAACAAAATGTTATAAATCTGTCTCTAACTCAATTCTGAAATACTTCTATCCAATCCATGTTATTCTGAAAATTCTATTAAGTCCTGAATAAATTTCTGTTTAGCCCCTGACTATTCTGAAAATTCTATTAAGTCCTGAATAAATTTCTGTTAGTCCCTGTAATTTTTAAAAACTGTTTCCAGACCTAAAATAACTGTTGTTAAGTCCTTGTAATTCCTGAAAACTGTTTCCAGACCTGAATAACTGTTGTTTAGTCTCTGTATTTTCTGAAAATTGTTTCCTGACCTGAAATAACTACTGTTTAGTCCCTGTAGCTTTTAAAAATTATTTTTAGCCCTAAAATATCACTGTTTAGATTTCCTAAAAAATAATTTGATCTAGTATGCTAAAATAGTTTAGCTTTCATAAAATAGTCTAAGAACTTATGATAATTTATGTTTGCTCCATGTTGAACCCTTTAATGAAACTTTAACAAACTTTAACTTAAAATCAAAATCTTAACACTAATAGGTGCCAAGTTTCTAAGTTTAAATTCAAAATTTGGCTATGGATGAATTAAGACGCGTTATTATTATTTGATACTGATTTTCATGCATGCTATTAATTATCTTTATTTAATCACTTGTATATGCCATGCTTGGACAAATAATTGACATGAGACATGACTGTCATCGTTCACGTAAAGACACCAGTAGGAATTATAACATGAACATCTTGGATATGAACACATGAATATGAACATGAACATGAATATGAAAGATTTAAATAGCATGGGTAAATACTTGCGTGAGACATGTACTTAGAATTACTTGGAAAAGTGGTACATGGTGGTTATATGGGCTTGGCAAGGATATGGTGACACGGTTATTCTTGGCCGTTAGTTCACGCAGGATATTCATGTTTTATAATAAATTTGGTTGAAAAAAATGATAAGACACGGGGCTAATATGGGGGAAATTGATGGTGAAAAATGAGAAAGTGTACCTTTAGTACCCCTACCTATGTACAAGGCATGGTGGTGTTTATTTTACATGGTGCATGTCACTTTGTGACATGAATTATTGATGAGCTCATTCTACTTATATATTACTATACTTTATTATTCCTAGCATGGTCCCGCTGGGGTACACAAATGTTTTTACACTAGCAGTTTTTAAACAACGATAACTATTGATTGATATGCGTGTTGGCCCAAAGGATGTATATGTATAACAATAACTTGGATAAAATGGACATATACATGAAGTTAAACAAATAAACACGGAATCAAGAAAAACTAAATTTTCACCAAAACAAATTTCATTTCAAGGTATATGTATGAATTGTCAACACAATAAGTATACATACATATCCCTAAACACGATTGAGTCCATATATATATAGATTTGCATGAAAGGCAAATGACTCAAGGGGTATACATGTATATCTTAAAGTTTGGCAAAATAGACATATACATGAAATGAAAAACTCATAAACATAAAACAAATCCAAAAAGGGAATACAAGTTTAAAATGCATGGATCATCAAAACTAGACTATACTAGCACATCTAATGGGTTCAAACAAGCAATCAAGCTCAAAAATATATAGATTTATTTGTGGCCCACTATATGCACAAGTATAAATCCTAGTCTTAATGAAAACTAACATCTAAACATGTAATCAACACATGAAGCATAAAACCAAGATAAAAATCAACATGATAAGCAAAAAAAACATGATTATTATGAATGTCCACATGTTATTAGAAATATGATATACGCAATAGTAACCATATAGTGAGAACACAAAAGAATTTATCCATATTAAACATGGGTGTCTCAAAATAACTAAACATGTATATCACTAATCTAATAAGCATGGCATTTTCATAGTAATCAACAAACATCAAAACATGCTATGAAAGATAAACATGGAAAGCATGTAAACATAATGAGTTAGAGATTCGATACCAAAACCAATGAGGGCACCGCTCTAGTTCTCCAAACCAAGGTGGTCTTCCCACCAAACTTCCCTTGAAAGTGATGCATTCATTTGATTTCTATGAAGCTCGGAACGCATCCACTCGAAGGTACGGCTACTCTCACGTCATGTGAGAGCCCACACCTACATCAAAAATAGGAGGGGTGGTCTTTGGTACCCATATCTTCTTGGGTCCATGGGGGTTAGTACCTTCTCTAACCCAAACAAAATTATTTGCTAAATTTGAAACATGTAATCTATCATAACAAAATTTAGCAAGGTGGCCCTTACGTCCACAATGTGTACATGTGTACACATGAGCATTCATGTGATGGGTGTGTCCGTGCATGAATAGATGGAACTTGTTTCTTTCGAAACAAAGTTTCCAAACGTGAATGCACAACAACACATTGGCTCAAAGTGGAGCCCAAACAATCTACACTCTTCTTAAGCAAACAAATATCATCATTAATTCTAGAAGAAGAGATACATGCAATAGGTAGACTAGATGAAGAGGCTACACTAGCATGGCAAACATGTGCATCTAAATCATTTTTCAAAACAATATTTTTCTTTAAACAAATTTCTAATTCTTTTGAAATAAAGTCAATTTCTCTTTTTAAAGAATTATTTTCTTTTAAAACAAAATCAACTTTTGAAGACAAATTTTCATTTTTCTTTAAAAGAGTTTCACAATCATTTTTAGATTTTAAAAATTCATTTTCTTTTAGTGTAAGGTCAAGTTGAGATTTTAATGAATCCCTCTCATTAGTAATCTCCTCTTTTCTTGCAAAACAATATCAAGTCTAGCAATCAAATTTTTATTTTCATCATTAATGCCTAGACTTTTCTTTTTCAAAACATTATATTTTAAATTAATTTTTCACAAACAATTGATAGTTCCTCATTCAAGGTATGGGCATCAACATGA
Organism: Agave tequilana; assembly: GCA_038442645.1. Taxonomy (NCBI): domain Eukaryota; kingdom Viridiplantae; phylum Streptophyta; class Magnoliopsida; order Asparagales; family Asparagaceae; genus Agave; species Agave tequilana. Next base: position 112,061 of record JAVJIF010012120.1, on the reverse strand, counting down.
TCATCACATGAAGAACTAGAATCAAAACTATCTAGTTGAGTTTCCGATTGTACCTCAAGGGAGTCATTCCCTTGGACCATTAAGCATTGAGAGTCGGATTCTCCACTAGATTCCTCTTCTTGTTGGATAGGCGTTTGAAGCTTGGAGGTGGTAGTGGTTATCAACAAATTCCACACTGCAAAGGCGGAATCAATGTTAGAAACAGTATAAGATGATCTTTAGATAATGTGCTTCTAATGGCCTCAAGGGCTTGTGCATTGGCCCCTATATGCTTGCTATCACTAAGGTAGGATTCCTTGGTAATGGCAAGGTAAACCTTATGCCTAGGGTTTGTAAATAAACGGTCATCCTAATCTTCCAAACATGAATGTTGGAAGGGTCAAACATAGGTGGGGTCATGAAGTTCATGGTAAACTATATAAGTGTGCAAACAAGCAAATGCAAACAATAGATTAGCAAACAAATGGATCTCACTCCTAGGATGTTAAGCCTAAGTATCAGGAGCGTAGGCTCTGATACCAATTGAAAAGCACACCTAGAGGGGGGGGGGGTGAATAGGTGTACTTGCTAATTTAGAAACTAAATGCGCTAAATGCGGAAGCTAATGCAAATTTTGCAACACACTTAGTACAACACACAAGTGTAGCCAAATTCCCCATGAAGGGCTCTGGACTAACTCCTCTTGGTTCCCCTTTAATGGGTTGAGGTGCTATGTGAAGCTCTTGTGGTTAAGTACAAGTAAGGCACACACAAACCAAAGCATATAAGATGAATAGGCAATATGAATATATGCAAGGCACAAATGCAAGCAAGTATGATATGATGTTAAGAATGATGCTTTGCACAAATGTAAAGAGAGAGAGTTAGAGAGACAATGGATCAAACGCTAACATACGATATGTTTTGAAGTTCGAGCACCCAGCTCTACATCCCCGCCTTCACCACCGTGAAGGATTTCCAATCCACTATCTCCCACCGAGGGAACCTCTACCGAAGAGGATTTGTTACAACACAAGGAGTACCAAACTCCTCTCTCAATACAAACACCACCTCACACAAGAGGGGTAGGCCCTTAGCCAAACAAACAACCAACACCTCTACCGAAAAGGGTTACAACAAATCTCCACCTCTCACTAGAGGGAGCAAACCAACCAACTCAACCTCTACCGAAGAGGGAGCAAAACTAATCACCCGATCACCTCTACCAAAGAGGGATACAATAAGAACAAGGGTGTTTACAACAAGTGGTTTCTTTCAACCACAAACACTCTCTCTTTTTCCACAAACAAAAAGATCCTAATAGAATAGGATAGATGATAGCTCAAGTGTGGAAAAACTAGAGTTTGGAAAAACAAGAAATCAAAGAAAAATACTTGGGAAAACTTTTGCAAAAGATAGAAATGAAAACCAATACAAATCTCCCAAATTTCTATTTTCTTTGATTTTTCCAAAATCTCTAAAACAAATAAGATTGATCTTTGAGGCTCTAAGACCTTTTGAAAACTTGTTTTAAACACCAAGAAAGGAGAGAAATTTTAGCTCATAAAAACTTGGATAAAACCATGAAGAGATGGGGTATTTATAGCCCCATCAGAAAAACTAGCCGTTAGGCTGATCTGGCAGCTTGAAAGGCTACCGGTCGGCCGCCCGGCCGACCGCCAACGGTCAGAAATGTGACCGTTGGGGCAACCCGGTCGACCGCCCGGTCGACCCAAATAAACAGAGAGCAGAGCTCTCTGGTCCGGTCGGCCGCCCGGCCGACCGTCCCAATGTGTGCCAGACGTGCACGGTTCTGTGCACGTCGGTCGACCGTACGGGTCGACCGGCCTATGGTTCGGTCGCCCATGCGATCGGCCGAACTGGCCTGACAGACACTGTTCAGGGACAGAAAAACTTGTTTAAAAATATTTTTAAAAATCTTTTTAAGTCTTGTAAAAATGCCCAAAAATAGTTTTATCATTTTGTATTGATATATAAACATGTGATAAAAATTTCAACTCAAATATCAAGCAATTTGAATTATTTTTGTGTTATATCATTTTTACCAAAAATCAGAACATGTATTTTCTAAAAGTTGGATTTTTGAATAGAAAATACATTTTGTCCAAAACTTATCCAAATACAAAAACATGATATTAAACAACATTTATGCATGATGTATATGGATATAATCCTATATACATGAAACATATATATATCCATGTTTTTGTCAATAATTCTAAAATATGTTTTGTTAAAAATACCAAAACATAAAACACATGAATAAGTGAGTCAAAACTAAGTTTGTCTAGGAAATTTAGCATGCATGTATATAGAACAAATCTAATATACATTAAACCATGTAAACTTGTTTTGAACAACTATTCATGAAAACAAATATCGGTTAAACTAAAAACCGAAAAACCAATATCCAAACATAAAACTTGTGTGTGTTGTGCACTTGAGCATATCAACTATTCTAAGCTTTACAAATGGATCTAAACACACTAAACTAACTAGGATACCTAAGTCTTCTTGACTATCTTCCATCTTCAAGTAGACTCGATCCCAAACCGTGATCCACCGAGTGCAAAGGTATGATCTTGAAGCTTGGGCACCGGAATCACTATGTGAAGGCTTCCAAACTCCTCTTTTCGAAGCAATCACCAACTAATATCTTGATTAATGATCTGGAACTAAAATCACAAGATTATTAGTAAACATAACCACATGAGTTAATCATCATCAAAACTAGGGTGGAAGGCCTTTGGGCCAACAATATACATCCTTTGAGCTACGTACCTTCATGCATATATCTTTGTGGACTCGTTGTGTTTGGATATGTATCTATACTTTAAATTTGTATAAGACATACATATACCTTGAAGATTAAATAAGTTTTGATGATTTTCTTGTTTCAAGGATTTTGAGCTTAATTGGAAATTTCATAATGTCATGTCACACATTACTTGTACACTCTCCATTTTTTTAAAATATTTCTCATGAGTATGTTTTCATGAGCATGTATGTACTTTATTGAATATTGAGTGTTTTTAAGTGCTATGTGATTTACATGTGTTTTATGAAAATGATTTTGTTTTATTCCTTACTTGAAGGATTTCATACTAGTTTAAAGTTTTTCCATTTAACTAGTTACGGTATTCTTCATTTTGGTAGAGTTTTTCAAACAAAACTTATTTTCAAATCCATTTTTGAAAACCCCTACCTTCTATGGGCGGATGGATGGGAGATCATGTTCATGTATGCTTTAAAATGAAAATCATTTAAAACTTGAACCATGATTGGGAGGTATAGTTATATGAGATATACATTTGATATTATTGTTGGTTCAATTGGTATCATTGGACTCTTTCAATTGGTATCAATTTTGACCTTTCTTGTATACTCATATATATTTTGTATGTATCAATGCTTTCACTTCCAAGTATATCAATTTCAATTGGTATCTATTTTCCATACATATATATATATATATATATATATATATATATATATATATATATATATATATGTTTGTTTCAATTTTTTTTAACAATGCGTAGGCTTGTTAAAAATAAAGTGAACATTGTTTGTATTTCATAAAGGGGGAGAAAATTCGATTTTCACATTTCAATTAGCACTTGTTTTTCACTCCCATACTTTATGATTGAAAATTCAAATTTGGTATCATATGTTCAAAATGAAAAATATTTACAATTGGTATCAAAATTTTTGTTTAGACAATTCAAAATTTATTATGTTTAATTTCAGTTGGTATCAAGATTTTCATGTGTTTTGCTTAAAATTGGTATCAATATTTTTTGTTTACTTTCAATTGATATCAAGATGCTTCATTGACATATTTTCAATTGATATCTTAATTGATTGTCACCCCTATTTGGTTTTGTTTTGTTTTAGACAAAAAGGGGGAAAATGTATTGATTTAGTTTTACATTTAACCCTTTATTGATGATTGATTCTGTTGGCCCAAAGGCCTATCACCCTAGTTTTGATGATGATCAACTCATGAAGTTATGTTTACTAATGATCTTGTGTTTAATTAGTGACAGATTCATTATCAAGATCTTAGTAGGTGCATAGCTCATCAAAGGATTAAATGTCAAGATTTGGAGCTAGCACGGGGTGATCCAAGGAGCTTTGGATCAAGCTTGGACCAAGTCAAGAAGATGAGAAGCCTTCAAGGGAAGACTTCAAGAAGTTGAAGACTTGTGTCTAGGTATAAGATTTTTTATTTGTTTTAGATAAAAATGTAAAGGATAGAATAGATTGGTGGATTGCTCAAGTCATATCACACACACACTCTTGAGATTTAATTGTCTTTTCATAAAAGAATTTTTAGTTAGAAAAGACTCTTTCATTTTGGTAAAAAGATTTTTCCTTATGACAAAATAAATGTCTTGGTTTTTGATATTCATGTTTACATCTTTCAACCAAAATCAAGTTTAGTGCTCTATGTCAAAAACTAGATATTTCATCTTGATTGTGTAGTGGATCATATCCATACACACTATGCTTTAAAGTATATCTTGTTTTTGTATTTGATGAAAATTTGGAAAAACATGTTGTTTTAGAAAAACAGTTTTTGTTATGAGCCAATATTTTCAAGTTACAAAAAATAGTCAAATCTTTAATAACATGCCTTGATTTTGTGCAAGCATGTTTCTATATCATAAAACTATTTTTTGTAGAATTTCTAAGTATTTATGGGATTTTTTATTAAGCCAAAAAGACCAATCTTTAATCCCAAAATTTTCAGGTTCTGGCAGTTCTGATTTTTCAGAACTGACAGTGGCCGTCGACCGGGTCGGTCGACCGGACGTGCACAGACGTGCACGCCTGTGTGCACTGGAGAACGGTCGACCGTGCCGGTCGACCGCTTCAGAGAGCTTTGCTCTCAGGAAATCTCGGTCGACCGGGCCGGTCGACCGACAGAGAGTTTACTCTCTCCTCCAGGTGCGCGGTCGACCGGGCCGGTCGACCGGTGGCTCCAACGGTCGGATTTTGACTGTTGGCGGTCGACCGGACCGGTCGACCGGCAGCACTGACAGAGCCCAACGGTCAGATTTTTCTGGCCTCTATAAAAAGGGGGTTTTGTCATTGTTTGAAGCTAAGATTTTAGGAGAGCTTTTGTCCAGTTATTTTCATACTTTTAGCAGAGTTTTCTCCACAAAATAGAGTGCCAATATTTCCTATCAAAAGAGATTTTATCAAGAGAGTGTTTATTGTGATTTCTTGAGTTTTCCATCAAAGTTCTTTCCTTGATTTCTCACACTACACTTGAGCATCCATAGTTGTATCTATCCTATAGGAGAGTGTTGTAGTGAGAGTTTTTGTAGGTGATCAAGTGTTTAGATCACCAAGATTTCATCTTGTACTTTGAGGAGACGGGCAAGTGTGCTCGTGGTTGTTTAGGGTTCGGGTGCGAACTCTTGTAGCTTGAGGTGCGGCCTCGACGAGCCGGTAGGCTTGTGGTGTGTAAGGGACTTTGGGAGTCCGAGGGCTTGTAGGTGTTGCGGCACCAAGGAGAGATCCGGTTGGATCGTGCATAGTGGAAATCCTTCGTGTGTCGAAGGCGGGGATGTAGAGCAAGTGTGCTCGAACCTCGAAACAAACCCTTTGTGTTTGCGATTGCTCACTCTTGCTCTCTTACTCCTTTTTTTTGTCTCACTTATATCTTGCATTACTTTATAGTCTTTATCTCTTATATGCATGATATACCTTTGTGCTCATAATTGCTATACTTGCTTGGGATTGTTATTAACACTAGTATTCAACCAAGGGAGCCAACGCGGCACCTCAACCCATTCAAGGGGAATCTAGAGGAGTTTGTCCAGAGCCTCGCAAGGGGAATTCGGCAACACTCTTGTGTTATACATAAGTGTTCAATTAAAAGAAGTTTAATTTGGTCAACTTAGTTTTAATTCCGCATTATTTGTTCATAAGTGACCATTAGATTAGCCATCACCTATTCACCCCCCTCTAGGTGAACTTACAATTGGTATCAGAGCTAGTGCTCTTGATATTGGGTCTAACAACCTAAGAGTTAAAGATCCTCTTTTAGGCTAATCACAAGATTTGTACACACACTATGGACTTCATGTCATCACCCACCTTTGACATACTTAACATCCAAATTTGGAAGGTTAAGATGTCTTTGTTCCTCAAAGGACTTGGCCTTAGTGTATATCTTGCCACAACTAATAAAGAATATTGCTTAAATGGTAAGAACATTGAGGCTAATGCAAAAGCCCTTCATGCTATTAAGTCAACCCTAAATGATGATTATTTATCTAGGGTTTCTAATGTTGAATCGGCTTTTGTAACTTGGAACATCATCACCTCCCTTGGCGAAAAGGACCTATACTATGCGGGGAGCGATTCGGACGTTGAAGCGACATCTCCAACGTATGCTATATGGTCCAAGGGGATAACCCCTTGAGGTAAACTCCGGATCCGAGGATGAGGATGTTATATGTCATATAATGAGCTTAATACATTTTGCCAATTATTGCTTGAGAAATATGACATGATTAAAAAGAAAATAAAAATTTGAAAAAGGAACTTGATTGCATGCATGTAGAACATGACTCTTTTAGAAGTAACATTGTATGTTTAGAAAAAGATAATAAAATTTTGAAAAAGAATTTTGATGCCATGCTTAATGATAAAGATTCTTTAGAAATAAAATGGCATGCTTAGAAAAAGAAAATGAAGATTTGAAAAATGAGAATATTTTCTTAATGTCTAAATTGAATGTTTTATGTGAAGAAATATGATTTTGAAAAATAAGATTGATTTGGTGGAAAAACAAAAGGAAGATGTTTTTCAAGAAAATAAATCTTTGAAAAGAAAAATTTGTGAAAAAGAAAAGATTTTGTTTCACAAAAGAAAAAGAAAAATGATCATATATCTCATCATGCTTTACATGCCACCACAAATGAGATAAATGTTTTGAAAAATAAAATGGATAATTTGAGTTCAACTTTGAACTCTTGTGCATTTAATCATACTAAGTTGGAGTCAATGTTTTCAAAGAAACAAACTCCTCATGTTCATGCACATCACTCTCATCATCATGCTTATGTTGCACAACATGATCACACTCCTACACATAGCATACTAAGGTGTACGTATGTACACATTGTGGCCGCAAAGGCCATTTAGCAAAATTTTATTTTGATAAGAAACCTCATTTATATTTTGCTAAGTATAAAAGATTTTGGGATCCTTACAATAAAGCTAACCCCAAAGGACCCAAGAAAGTATGGGTACCAAAACCCCCACCCTTTGATTTTGATGTAGGTGAGGGCTCTCACAAAACGTGAGAGGTTGGTGCCTTGATAGCGGATGCAATGGACATGATGGACAAACTTTTGGATGCATTGCTATCAAGGAGATTTTGGTGGGAAAGACCACCATATTTGGAGCTTTGGAGTTGGTAACAATTTCTAAACTCCTATTTTTTATGTTCATGCTTGTTCATCCATAATATTCATAGCATGTTCATAATTTTATTTGATTTGTGCTTCATGTGGTATTTACATGCTTAAATGTAGAATGTGTCAAAACTTGCATTTATACATATATGAATAGTGAACTACAATTGACTCATACATATTTGAACTTCATGCTCATTTGTATCCACTATATGCATATGTATAGGCTAGTTTTGATGATTCGGTCATTTATACTTGTTATGCCTATCTTTGATCTTACTTCATGTATATGTGTGTTTAATTCAAATCTAATAAATATACATGTATACCCCTTGAGTCATTTGCCTTCATGCAATATATATTGGACTCTTTTCATATTTGGGATATGTATGCATATTGTTAGAATTGGATAAATCATACATATACCATGAAGATTAGTATTTTAAATAAATAATAATAAAAAATGATTTCTCATGTTTTTGATTTGTACAACAAAATGTGATTTATGATCTTTTTGAGCTTGAATGACTATTTTCATAAAGCATTGCTAAATACAAAATACTTTATGAAAAACATATGATTTGTTTTAAGATGAAAAATAAGATTTTCATGAGATTCATGCTTCACTTTCTATTTTTATGAAAATACCATTTACATAACTTTTGAACACTCATCTTTATGATACAAAATATTTTTGAGCTTTATGGACTATGAGTGCTTGAACTTTTGTGTATTTAGTATTATTCATGGAAAACATTTGACTTTGTATTTTTGAAGGATCTTTAACTAGTTTGTCAAAAATCCATTTAAACTAGTTATCTATTCTTCAAATTGATTCACATGATCCTATTTGTAATCATATGGATAAATTCTTTTGTATTTTCAAAATTTATTTGATGCTTCATGATTTGAATATTAGTTTAAATGTTAGCATTTGTCAACACTTAGATTTATACTTATACACATTATGGATCACAAATAAATCTATATATGATTGGGTTTAAATGCTTATTTGTGCCCATTAGGTGTGTTAGTATAGCCTAAGTTTTGATGATTATTACATTTTAAACTTGTATTCCCATTTTGGATTTATGCTATGATCATGTGCTTTCTTTTCATGTATATGTTTGTCTTGCCAAAATATTAAGATATACATGGATACCTCTTGAGTCATTTGCCTTTCATGCAAATCTATATATAGACTCAAATGTGTTTTAAGGATATGTATGTATACTTAATGTCTTGTCAAAACATACATATATCTTGAAATATAAATTTTTGTTTTTAATAAAATTTTTGTAATTTTTCAATAAAATTTTTGTGATGGATTTCATGATTTCAAAATTTTAAGGAATATTGAGTTTTATTGCTATTTTTCATGATACCATGTTCCACATAACACTATCACACTCACTTCTTTTTGATATGGACCTTATGGATAGAGTGCTTTTTAGTGCCTTGTGTTTCATTGGTATTTCATGAAAAACTTTTGACTTATTCCTTGATTGAAGGATTCCGTACTAGTTGTTAAACACCTTCATTTAACTAGTTCGAATTCTTCATGTGGTAGATTTTATGATATATACACTTAAGCTAAATTTTCAATTGGTATCATTGGATAGTTTCAATTGGTATCAATATGACCTCTTGTTGTATATACTCATATTTTGTTCTTTCATGTATGTATGCATCTACTTCAATTGATATTATCTTTTCATACATATATGTGATCTTTTGTGCTTGATTCACACACGTATATTATATACTATATGTTTGCTTATCAAGATTTTGGTTTAAAAAAAAAAAAAATATTTGATATGAACTTTTTGCCTATATGCAAGGAGAGCTTAACATCTCTCTTACATATAGATTCATGTTGAGTGTATTGTGTATTGAGGAGCTTAACATCTTTTCTTTATGTGGTACACGTGTGTAGGGGGAGCTTCACATCTCCTTTTATGCATTACATAATATGTGTTATGTGAGTTAGGGCTTGTCATCCCTTCTTCATGTGATGCATATGTGTAGGGAAGCTAACTTAGCGTCTTCCTCTTCATGAATGTATATCGCATATAACCTTTGATTAATTTGTATTACCCTTCTTGATCTCTTTGTTTTGACAAAAAGGGGAGAAAAATTTGTTTGATTTGATTTTATTTTGAACCCTTTGTTGATGAGTGACAAAAAGGGGGAGAAGTATTTGGGATATATGCATGTTTTCCTTGCTTAAGGGGGAGAAGTATTTGTTTTCCTTGCTTAAGGGGGAGTAGTATTTGTGTTTATGCATATATGTTTTGTTTTGCAAATAGGAGAAAAAGATTTATTGTTTTATCTCTATTCATTTGCATACATGTTTATGAGCTTTATTGCATATATTTATTATTTTGTGTTATGCATGAGTTAAGGGGGAGCTTCTTTGAAGCTTTACTTTAATCCATGCATATATAACTTCATGAGTTTTGTCATCATCAAAAAGGGGGAGATTGTTGGCCCAAAGGCCTATCACCCTAGTTTTGATGATGATCAACTCATGAAGTTATGTTTACTAATGATCTTGTGTTTAATTAGTGACAGATTCATTATCAAGATCTTAGTAGGTGCATAGCTCATCAAAGGATTAAATGTCAAGATTTGGAGCTAGCACGGGGTGATCCAAGGAGCTTTGGATTAAGCTTGGACCAAGTCAAGAAGATGAGAAGCTTCAAGGGAAGACTTCAAGAAGTTGAAGACTTGTGTCTAGGTATAAGATTTTTATTTGTTTTAGATAAAAATGTAAAGGATAGAATAGATTGGTGGATTGCTCAAGTCATATCACACACACACTCTTGAGATTTAATTGTCTTTTCATAAAAGAATTTTTAGTTAGAAAAGACTCTTTCATTTTGGTAAAAAGATTTTCCTTATGACAAAATAAATGTCTTGGTTTTTGATATTCATGTTTACATCTTTCAACCAAAACCAAGTTTAGTGCTCTATGTCAAAAACTAGATATTTCATCTTGATTGTGTAGTGGATCATATCCATACACACTATGCTTTAAAGTATATCTTGTTTTTGTATTTGATGAAAATTTGGAAAAACATGTTGTTTTAGAAAAACAGTTTTTGTTATGAGCCAATATTTTCAAGTTACAAAAAATAGTCAAATCTTTAATAACATGCCTTGATTTTGTGCAAGCATGTTTCTATATCATAAAACTATTTTTTTGTAGAATTTCTAAGTATTTATGGGATTTTTTATTAAGCCAAAAAGACCAATCTTTAATCCCAAAATTTTCAGGTTCTGGCAGTTCTGATTTTTCAGAACTGACAGTGGCCGGTCGACCGGGTCGGTCGACCGGACGTGCACAGACGTGCACGCCTGTGTGCACTGGAGAACGGTCGACCGTGCCGGTCGACCGCTTCAGAGAGCTTTGCTCTCAGGAAATCTCGGTCAACCGGGCCGGTCGACCGACAGAGAGTTTACTCTCTCCTCCAGGTGCGCGGTCGACCGGGCCGGTCGACCGGTGGCTCCAACGGTCGGATTTTGACTGTTGGCGGTCGACCGGACCGGTCGACCGGCAGCACTGACAGAGCCCAACGGTCAGATTTTTCTGGCCTCTATAAAAAGGGGGTTTTGTCATTGTTTGAAGCTAAGATTTTAGGAGAGCTTTTGTCCAGTTATTTCCATACTTTTAGCAGAGTTTCTCCACAAAATAGAGTGTCAATATTTCCTATCAAAGGGATTTTATCAAGAGAGTGTTTATTGTGATTTCTTGAGTTTTCCATCAAAGTTCTTTCCTTGATTTCTCACACTACACTTGAGCATCCATAGTTGTATCTATCCTATAGGAGAGTGTTGTAGTGAGAGTTTTTGTAGGTGATCAAGTGTTTAGATCACCAAGATTTCATCTTGTACTTTGAGGAGACGGGCAAGTGTGCTCGTGGTTGTTTAGGGTTCGGGTGCGAACTCTTGTAGCTTGAGGTGCGGCCTCGACGAGCCGGTGGGCTTGTGGTGTGTAAGGGACTTTGGGAGTCCGAGGGCTTGTAGGTGTTGCGGCACCAGGAGAGATCCGGTTGGATCGTGCATAGTGGAAATCCTTCGTGTGTCGAAGGCGGGGATGTAGAGCAAGTGTGCTCGAACCTCGAAACAAACCCTTTGTGTTTGCGATTGCTCACTCTTGCTCTCTTACTCCTTTTTTTTTGTCTCACTTATATCTTGCATTACTTTATAGTCTTTATCTCTTATATGCATGATATACCTTTGTGCTCATAATTGCTATACTTGCTTGGGATTGTTATTAACACTAGTATTCAACCAAGAGAGCCAACGCGGCACCTCAACCCATTCAAGGGGAATCTAGAGGAGTTTGTCCAGAGCCTCGCAAGGGAATTCGGCAACACTCTTGTGTTATATATAAGTGTTCAATTAAAAGAAGTTTAATTTGGTCAACTTAGTTTTAATTCCGCATTATTTGTTCATAAGTGACCATTAGATTAGCCATCACCTATTCACCCCCCTCTAGGTGAACTTACAGATTCTTTGTATTAAAAAGGGTGAGAAAATTTGGTTTGTTTTGATTGTTTACCCCTTTATTGATGATTGACAAAAAGGGGAGAATTATTTGAGAAAGATTTTGTTTATATATGCATGCTTATTTTTTTTGCATATATTAAGTTTAATTTAGTTTAATTTTAATTGGTATCTAGAGCATGTTTTGTTTTTAAACATTTCATTGGTAGTATCTAGAGCCATTTATTGTTTTGCATAGATATGCATTCATGTTTAATATTCATTGCATATTATGTTTATTTGTTTATGCATGAGTTAAGGGGGAGCTTCTTTGAAGCTTAACTTTAATCCATGCATATATAACTCCATGAGTTTTGTCATCATCAAAAAGGGGGAGATTGTTGGCCCAAAGGCCTTTCACCCTAGTTTTGATGATGATTAACTCATGTAGTTATGTTTACTAATAATTTTGTGATTTTAGTTCCAGATCATTAATCAAGATATTAGTTGGTGATTGCTTCGAAAAGAGGAGTTTGGAAGCCTTCACATAGTGATTCCGGTGCCCAAGCTTCAAGATCATACTTTTGCACTCGGTGGATCACGGTTTGGGATCGAGTCTACTTGAAGATGGAAGATCGTCAAGAAGACTTAGGTATCCTAGTTAGTTTAATGTGTTTAGATCCATTTGTAAAGTTAGAATAGTTGATATGCTCAAGTGCACAACACACACAAGTTTTATGTTTGGATATTGGTTTTTCGGTTTTTAGTTTAACGATATTTGTTTTCATGAATAGTTATTCAAAACAAGTTTACATGGTTTAATGTATATTAGATTTGTTCTATATACATGCATGCTAAATTTCCTAGACAAACTTAGTTTGACTCACTTATTCATGTGTTTTATGTTTTAGTATTTTTAACAAAACATATTTTGGAATTATTGACAAAACATGGATATATATATGTTTCATGTATATAGGATTATATCCATATACATCATGCCTAAATGTTGTTTAATATCATGTTTTTGTATTTGGATAAGTTTTGGACAAAATGTATTTTCTATTCAAAAATCCAAGTTTTAGAAAATTCATGTTTTGATTTTTGGTAAAAATGATATAACACAAAAATAGTTCAAATTGCTTGATATTTGAGTTAAAATTTTTATCACATGTTTATATATCAATACAAAATGATAAAACTATTTTTGGGCATTTTTACAAGACATAAAAAGATTTTTAAAAATATTTTAAAACAAGTTTTTCTGTCCCTGAACAGTGTCTGTCAGGCCAGTTCGGCCGACCGCATGGGTCGACCGAACCATAGGCCGGTCGACCCGTACGGTCGACCGACGTGCACAGAACCGTGCACGTCTGGCACACATTGGGACGATCGGCCGGGGCGGCCGACCGGACCAGAGAGCTCTGCTCTCTGTTTATTTGGGTCGACCGGGCGGTCGACCGGGTTGCCCCAACGGTCACATTTCTGACCGTGGCGGTCGGCCGGGCCGGCCGACCGGTAGCCTGTCAGGCTGCCAGATCAGCCTAACGGCTAGTTTTCTGATGGGGCTATAAATACCCCATCTCTTCATGGTTTTTATCCAAGTTTTTATGAGCTAAAATTTCTCTCCTTTCTTGGTGTTTAAAACAAGTTTTCAAAAGCTCTTAGAGCCTCAAAAGATCAATCTTATTTGTTTTAGAGTTTTTGGAAAAATCAAAGAAAATAGAAATTTGGGAGATTTGTATTGGTTTCTTCTATCTTTTGCAAGAGTTTTCCCAAGTGTTTTTCTTTGATTTCTTATTTTTCCAAACTCTAGTTTTTCACACTTGAGCTATCATCTATCCTATTCTATTAGGATCTTTTTGTTTGTGAAAAAAGAGAGAGTGTTTGTGGTTGAAAGAAATCACTTGTTGTAAACACCCTTGTTCTTATTGTATCCCTCTTTGGTAGAGGTGATCGGGTGATTGGTTTTGCTCCCTCTTCGGTAGAGGTTGAGTTGGTTGGTTTGCTCCCTCTAATGAGAGGTGGAGATTTGTTGTAACCCTCTTCGGTAGAGGTGTTGGTTGTTTGTTTGGCTAAGGGCCTACCCCTCTTGTGTGAGGTGGTGTTTGTATTGAGAGAGGAGTTTGGTACTCCTTGTGTTGTAACAAATCCTCTTCGGTAGAGGTTCCCTCGGTGGGAGATAGTGGATTGGAAATCCTTCACGGTGGTGAAGGCGGGGATGTAGAGCTGGGTGCTCGAACCTCGAAACATATCGTATTGTTAGCGTTTGATCCATTGTCTCTCTAACTCTCTTTCTCTTTACATTTGTGCAAAGCATCATTCTTAGCATCATATCATACTTGCTTGCATTTGTGCCTTGCATATATTCATATTGCCTATTCATCTTATATACTTGGTTGTTTGTGTGTGCCTCACTTGTACTTAACCACAAGAGCTTCACATAGCACCTCAACCATTAAAGGGGAATCAAGAGGAGTTAGTTCAGAGCCCATTCACGGGGAATTCGGCTACACTTGTGTGTTGTACTAAGTGTGTTGCAAAATTTGCATTAGCTTTCGCATTTAGCACATTTAGTTTCTAGATTAGCAAGTACACTTATTCACCCCCCCTCTAGGTGTGCTTTTCAATGCGAGAATAGGCTGTGGTATGAAACGCAGTCATTTTCGTATCTTAGGACCCAATTGACATATGTAATAGGCGTAGGATGGGGTACGTCTACTGCACGTGGCAGTTGGGATAGTGTCATCTAATTAGTAACCCTAGGAACATCTTCATAATTAATTTTATATTTTTGTGATTCTTGTGATGATTACTACTAGTTGATTGTTTAATTATACTTTTTACACTTGACTTACTCCATGCTATGACCATATTTATGTTTATGTGAACTCTTGTTTATCATCATGACTTGGATATTATATGACTGATTTTAGTAATAAACTCAAGTTACAAGTACTTGATTGTGTAATGAAAATAAGTATCATGGAACTGTATATTGCATGACCTTTCCTTGTTCATACAAATCTGCGTCCTTTGAACGTATTGCATTCTTCCTTTCCATTGTTTGTACTATCGGGAATTTCTGACTCCTTGGGATTTACTTACCCTAGATAGCGAAGAGTACGTGGAGATACCAACTGGAGATGAGGAGTACTACGAGGAGCCAGCTGAAACTCAGTAGCAGACTTGGAGAGTTCCTTTAAATTATTTGCTTTCATAAAATGTATGTATAAGTGACAGAATGAACTCATTTCTTACTTGGACTTTTATCTAATTATTCGATTTTTGTGGACTTCATTAGTTGAATAAACTTTTGATAGTTTTGCTTTCATGTATGTGTACTTTATGTGAACCTCATTTATATGCAACAAAAAAATGATATAATTTGCATGTTATAGGCTTAGTATGCTCCTTGAGTGTGTTGCTGGCCCAAGTCATGTGCTTATCTCGCTCTAGCGGGAAGCGGGGCGTGGCAATTGATCTTATTAATGGGTATTGCTTCTAGTGGTATTAGAACCAAATCTGATAAATCGATATATTTTGAAACGAGTTACTGTATTAGATTTTTTATAGTGATTAGTCCATTGACCTTGATTGAGAATGGATAAGATCGTTAAGCACAAATTGTGATTTTTTAATGAACTATTAACAATCAACATGACAATTTCAAAGAATTGTGTATACAAAATTTCCAAAGAAATTTCAGATTGGAAAGTATATAAGATTTCCCTGAAATTTGAATTTTTGACATGTAATAAATGCTACCTTGATGGTTGATTGATTTGGTGATTTATGTGCATGCAAATACAGATAATCATATGCATGCATGTGTAAATTGAATGTGTGAATATGTATAATTTATTGGTTGATTGATTTTTAACATAAATGCGTGCAAATACAGATGAGTATACAAATGTGGATGTAAATTGTATGCGGGTATGTGTGAAAGTCACCCAACGGGGGTGAATAGGTGAATTTATTATTCTAACAGAAATTAAACCAATTAATTGCTCAAGATAAGATGTGTATAAAAATAAGCACAAGCAATCAAATAAAACAAAGAAGAGTTACAGAGAGTGCAAACTCAAAGACAGAGATATATCCTGGTTTCACCCCATGGTTACAACAGGTCCTCCCCCACAGAGATTTGTCTCACTATAAATAAAAACGCGATTTGGAAGCTGCAATTTCTTTCAACTCACTTCTCCCTTTTAGAGAACACTCGTCACAAAGAAAGACAAAGAGAAGCAATAGTGATCAAATGACTATGAAAAAAAACTCTCAATTTTAATCCTATCGTAAAGAAGAGTATGGGGAAGAAGCTCGTAGAATTTGTGTGTGGAGAAGAGAAAACTCAAATAAAAATTCAGATATTTGAAAGTTATAGATAGAACTTTTTGAGAATAATTTAAAAGAGATAGCTTCACTAACTATTTCACAAAGAGAACAGTGCTCTCTTAAGTAGAGTTTCAAAAATAGTTGTGGTAAGAAACCATTCAATCAAAAATTTAGCTATTGGAAAAAGATTTGATTTGCTAAAGAATAGTTAGTCAATCTTTAGATAATTGAATTTGAAAATCGAATTTAAATGGAAACTTTTCAAAATGATTTTTGCAGAATTAAAAAGGATATCTTTTAATTCCTTTTTAGCAATCTTTTGAAAATTGAATTTAAATGAAAACATTTCAAAAACAATTTATGCAGAATTAAAAAGGATATCTTTTAATTTCTTTTTGGCAATCTTTTGAAAATGGAATTTTAAAATAGATACTTTTTTAAAGAAAAGAATTTTGCTGACTTTAAAAGGGATTTTGAAAATCTTTTAATGACATGTGGTGTGTATCCAAGAGCTTCTAAAATATATTCTAATTTACTTTAACAAAATAACTAAGAGCTTCTAAAATATATTCTAATTTACTTTAACAAAATAACTAAGACCTGCTCAGATTGCACCAAAGTGAAAGTTCTTGCATGCAATGGACTCGATTTAGAGTCTTGACTTGAATTTCAACTTGAGCTTAAGTCTTGACTTGAATATTAACTTGAGTTTGAGCTTGAGTCTTGAACTTGATCTTTGAGCTAGATCTTTAGGTCTTACCTTGATTATTGTTTATCTTGAGAGAAGAAAATTTTGTGCTCCTTTAATATAGCTTGAATAAGTACAAGAGCTTCTCAATTCTTTCTTCTTCCTTATAAATTTGCAATTTCTACTCTAGTTCATCCATCCTTTGTTTATAAGTACCAATTTCCTTGAGCTCATATACATAGTGAACTACGCACTTAACAAGCAACATTACTACCATTTGGATGGTTTGTTAATCATCACCAAATATAAGGTCAACAATCTCTCTCTTTTTGATAATGACAAACACCTATCTCATATAAAAAACTGGACACAAATACCAAATGAAAGAAAAAAAAAATAAATGCTCTCCTTACCATAAATCTCTCCCCCTTTAGCAATCATCAAAATGGGGACAATATATCAAATAGATTAATATAACAAATAGATCAATATAACACAAGAAGAATCATGATCAAATGAAATGGATAGAAGGACAAACTCTCCTATCAAAGAGCATAAAAAACTACTCCTACAATTCATTTGTTAGTTGTTGGAATTACTACCGTGTTAATCCTCAAGTGCTTGAATTTACACCAACCTCCTGTTGGACTTACAACCAATACACTCCTAATGGATTAATCTTTGACCTTTACTACCAACATACTTAACCAATAACTTGTAGAGACAAATAAAGATTAATTTGATACCAAAATACACAAAGAAAAGTTAACATAATACCAAATGAAAATGGAAGATTAATCTCAACAAGAAATGCACATTTCTAAATCTCCTCTAATTCGGTAGAAGTCAACTTTGCATAGAGGTTTAGTAAAGATGTCAGCTAATTGATGTTTAATATCAACATAGATTAATAAGACATCTTGTTATTCAACATGATCTCTCAAAACTGATGTCTTACATCAATATGCTTGGTTCATGTGTGTAACACCGAATTCTTTGAAATATTAATAGCACTTATATTATCACAAAGAATTCTAATATTATGAAAATGCAACCCAAATCAATAAGATTATGTTTCATCCGTAGGATTTGAGCACAACAAAAATGGGGCAATATATTTTCGCTTCGGTTGTAGATAAAGCAATATACTTCTTGGATGACCAAGAAACTAAAGAGTTAACTAAAAAATGAAAAGTGCCACTAGTGTTCTTGCGATCCACTTTGCTTCCGGCAAAATCAGCATCACGATATCCTACTAGTCAAATGAAGTGTGTTTGGAGTAAAATAATCCTAGTTCAATAGTGCCATTTACATATGAATGATACTATAGCTGTTGGATTTTGATCTGCACCACAATCACCACACGTATCTCACCTCATCAGGATCGCCTAAAATAGATGACAAGACATGCTAGCAGATCACTTTCTCGAGCATCACTCAGTCATTCCCGAGGTCACTCCTCCTTCCTGAAAGTACACCTAGAAAGGGGGTGAATAGGTGTGGCGTTCTAATCTAAGATAAATAATGCGGAATTTAAAAACTAATAGTTAAACATACACTATGTATAAGCAAGAGTGAGTCCGAATTTTCCGTAAATGGCTCTGAAACTACTCTTCGCGATTCCTCTGAATTATGAGTTGAGGTGTTTTAATAGCTCTCTTGGTTCAATACAAGTGTGAGCACACAAACTATATCAAGCATGTATATGAATGAGAAATAATAACAACAATGCAAGATATAAAGAGATGAGAGTTGAGAGAAAGAGAGATCCAAGCGCAAACACAAGGATATGTTTGAGATTCGAGCCACTGCTTTACGTTCCCGCCTTCACACAAAAGGATTTTCATTATGTCTACACAGGACCTTCCACAAAGGGACCTCCACCGAAGAATTACAACTCAACACCAGGAATACACAACTTCACTCTCTTTCTCCTCTAAACAAGAGGAAGGCACTAAGTCTAGCACAAAGTAAAGAAAAAAATAGAACTTAGTGATCACAAAGATTACAAGCAATCCTTGGTGATCTTGAAAGATCAGAAACAACTCTTCTCATAATACAAAATTCTAGAGGATAGATTTGAATTGAAAAGCTCAAGTATGTGAGTGAAACAAAGTA
The DNA here is from genome assembly GCA_038442645.1 of Agave tequilana. NCBI lineage: Eukaryota > Viridiplantae > Streptophyta > Magnoliopsida > Asparagales > Asparagaceae > Agave > Agave tequilana. The sequence continues at coordinate 92,987 of JAVJIF010012120.1, read as the reverse complement.
TTTGAAAAAGAAAACACAAAGAAAACACTTGAGAAAAAACTTCTTGATAGATATGAAAAATGAAGAACAAAACTAGATTCCCAAAAGATACGAAAAATGAAGAACAAAACTTCTTGATAGATATGAAAAACGAAGAGCAAAACTAGATTCCCAAAGGATTGTTTTCTTTTGATTTTTCAAAACTTTGAAACAAATAAAGATAAGAATTTTTGACACAAAAACTTTATTTAAAAACTAGCTGAAAACACCTAAGAAGATGGGAAAAGAATGCTCTTTTAAAATTTTATTGAAAACAACCCTCAAAACCTATATTTATACGCCTAGAAAAATATAGCCGTTAGGGGTCAAAAACTTTCCAGGTCGGTCGACCGCCCGGTTGACCGACAAACTGTCAAAATATGCCTGTTTGAGCCTATCGGTCGACCGCCCCAAGGTAAAATGCCTTATCAGTTGACCGTCCAATTGACCGAGCCAAATAGAGACTAAGTCTCTTACAGTCGGTCGACCGTGCGGTCTACCGGTCATAAAGGCAAGGTCTTTGTGCACGTCTTATGCACATCGGTCGACCGACCGGTCGATCGAGCTTTGGTCCGGTCGACTGGTCCGTCAACCGCCAGAAGGCTTAGAACAGGGATTATAGGGTTGAAAATGTGGACTTTTATATACCTATAAATTCCTATAAAATCACATAAAATTCACAATATAAGTTCATATAAATAAGTTGAAGTACAAATATGTGTGATCAAAATTCAACACATATTACAAACTATTTGAACTATTTTTGAGGTATAAAAATTTTGGCTTAAAACAAAAATGGTATTTTTCAAAACTTAAAATTTTTGAAATGGAAACTCTTTTTTCAAAACGTGTATAAATACAAAAATAAGATATTTGAAACACATTTGAAGCATAGCATGTATAGATAGAATCCAGTATTCATATAAATGATATATTTTTGTTTTTGACAATAAGTCCCAAAATAAATTTTGATAAAAATAAAACTTAAAACACATAAACTAGATACACATCAAAATAAGTTTTTCTAAACATATAAAATATAAATGCATATGGATGAAATCCAACATACATATAAATCATGTAAACTTGTTTTGATTCTATCTATTCATGAAAACCAGAAGATAAATTCTTGAAATCCAAAATGGTTAAACTAAAATCAAAACTTTTGAACTTGTGTGTGTATATTTGAGCATATCAAAACTAAACTATCTTTACACAAGATCTAAATAAAAAATAAACCTAGATACAAGTCTTCTCGTCGATCTTCATCTCCAAGATGACTCGATCCAAACACGATCCAAAGAGTTTGACTCCATCTCAAGTACTAGATACGATCTTGATGCGCGAGCTCTTGAATCAATACATGTTAACTCCAAAATTTGACTTTGAATTCTTTGTTGAGGCTAAACACCTGCTAAGATTTTGATCAATAACTGAAACTTAATAAACACAAGATCATTAGTAACATAACTTCATAAGTTAGTCATCATCAAAACTAAGGTGAAAGGCCTTTGGGCCAACAATCTCCCTCTTTTTGATGATGACAAAAACTTATGAGGTTATATATGCATGGATTAAAGATAAGCTTCATAAAAGCTCCCCCTTAACTCATGCATAGCAATAAAATATGCAGATATGCAATGTAACTCAAAATACCAATAAACAATAATAAAAAAATACAATAAGAATCATAAAACACATGTATATATACATAAATATAAAAAAGAAAACATGCATATATAAACCCAAATCCTTCTCCTATTTTTGTCACTCATCAACAAAGGGTGAAGAAAAACAAACAATACCAATAAAAACATATTCTATATCAATTAAGGAAAAAATAATCTTTTTACCAATTGAAAGTAAAATAATCTTTTTACCAATTGATACCAATAGAAAGAAATAATACCAATTGAAAGTAAATTTTAAACTAAAATTTTTTGAGATAAACACTAAAATCATTTTGCAATATAGATACCAATTTGAGAATAATACAAATTGAAGGTTATTGATACCAATATTGAAAATGTTAGCATTTTCTCAAAACAAAATATTTTTCTTCATAAAGAGTGTGAGTTAGATACCAATTGAATATAAATACAATTGAAAGATAAATCAAGAATTTTTTTCCCTTTATAAATACCAATAAAACTAATGCAAAATCTTGTAATGATACCAATTATCATTAAGAACATGAATTAAGCTTAGTATAAAACAATTTGTGCTATAAAGAATATGTATGAATACTTTTAATTTAGCACAAGAAATCATAAATATGTATGTATGATCAATTTAAATACCAATTTGAAATATGATGCATACATATATAAAAAACGAGTATAAGTATACAAAAATTAATTTTCATGATTTGTATGTGTATAATTAACTACCACCCTATCAGTACATGTTTAAAAAGATTTTCAATAAGGGTATACAAGGCATGATCGCCCAACCAACCGCCTTTATAGGGTAGAAGTTTTCAAAAATAAGATTTGAAAATAATTTTAGCATGGTTTAAAAAATCTACCAATTGAAAAATACGAAACTAATTTTAAGATAATTTTAAAAACTAGAACGAAATCCTACAAGGAAGAAATAAATATATATATCCATGAAAACATGAAAATTACAAAAGAATCGACACTCAAAAATCTATGAGGCATATATATATATGCTTATGAATCAAAATCATGAGTAAATAAAGGATATAGAGCGTACAAAAATCATGTAAAACATATACATGGAAATAAATCAATAAAGCCCAATGAAATTTCTTTTTATAAACATAAAATCATCAAAACTAAACTTCAAGGCATATTTATGTATTATCAAAACTAAACCATACATATTTATCATCAATATAAATTGAGTCCTTAAAAGAGTATATGGCATATAAATCAAAGGACTCAAGGATAGAACATGTATATCTAATAGTTTTAAATAAAATTTACATATACATGAAGCTAAATATAAAAACATGTACAAATGAGGGAATACAAGTGTAAATGCACGAATCATCCAAACTAGGTCATACATATACATATAATGAGTATACATGAGAAATGAAGCACCCAAATATAATGATCAAGTGTAAACAGGTGTAAATGCTCACTACTTATATAAGTATAAACACAAGTTTTACTGAAAACTGCATTCAAATATGTAATCAAGACATGAAACACAAAACATCAAAATATGATTGTGAAATCATTAGTGTAAATGCAAGTGTTATTAGAACTAGAATATACACAATAGCTCAACTAAAGTGAGAATACAAACAAATATGAGTCTATATGAACATGGGTGTATCTCAAATACTATACATGTACATCACAAGTCTAATAAATATTGCATTTAACATAATGAGCATTAAAACCATGACATACTAAAAATCATCAATGAAATCATGTAAACATAAATAAGGAGTTAGAGATAGCTACCAACACCAATTAAACTAGTCTCTATATCCAACCAAACTTTCTTGATTGCGATACATCTCAAGTTGTGTCCATTGAGCTCAAACGCATCCGCTACCAAGACATCAATACTCTCACGTCTTATGAGAGCCCACATCTACATCAAGCGTAAAAGGGGTGGATCTTGGTACCCACACTTTCTTGGGTCCATGGGGGTTATCACCTTTCCTAACCCAAATATTTTTATTTGCAAAATTTAAATCATTTATTCTGTCATAATAAAATTTTGCAAGGTGGCCCTTACGATCACAATGTATACAAGTATACACTCTAACATACATAGAATCATATATGTGAGCATGATGAGTATATGCATGCCGTGGAGGGTGTGCATGCATATATGGAGCATGTTTCTTCTGAAATATAGATTTCAATCTTGTGTCGTTCATGGCACATTGACTCAAAGTGAAGCCCAAACAATTTGTAAGTACACCTAGAGGGGGGTGAATAGGTGTACGGCTAATCTAATGAACAAAATGCGGAAATTAAAACTTAATTGCAACACACTTAGTGTAACCAACGAGTGTAGCCGAATTCCCGGTGAAGGGCTCTGGACTAACTCCTCTTGATTCCTCTGAATAAGAGTTGAGGTACTATATGAAGCTCTTGTGGTTAAACACAAGTGAGGCACACACAAACAACACAAGCATGTAAATGATATGGCAATATGAATCAATGCACAAAGTAAGAGAGAGAGAGAGAGTGAGAGAAAGTGGATCAATCGCAAACACACAGATATGTTTCGAGGTTCCAGCACACAGCTCTACGTCCCCGCCTTCACACAGAAGGATTTTCACTAACTTGTCCACACAGGACTCCCACACAGGGAACCTCCATTGAGGATTTTAGGCAATACAATAACCGGGAGTACACAACTCCTCTCTCAACCAAATACAATCTCTCACAGAGGCAAGGCACAATCTACAACAAACACCTCTACACTTAGAGGGTTAGGCACTTAGCCAAACAAATCAACCTTTCACTAGACGGATAGGGCACATGGCCACCACTCTAACAATCAACCTCTACACAAGAGGGATATCACAAATAAGGAGGGTTTACAACTTGGTAATCACAAAGACCACAAACCAAATTCTTTCTCACTAAACAAAGATCCTAATAGATAGGTAGATATGATAAGCTCAAGTAAGAAAATAAAGTGTTTGGAAATGAAAACAACAAAGAAAAAATACTTGGAAAAATTACAAGATAGATGTTGAAATAAAGATCAAAAACCAATTCCCAAATACTCTCTTTTTCTTTAAATTTTCCAACGCTTTAAAACAAATGAAGATAGACCTTTTGAACCCAAAACTCTTTAAAAACTTGCTGTTTAAACACTAGAGAAGTAGGAAATTTTTGCCTTAAAAATTCTTGTTGAAACACTACTTCAAATGGGGTATTTATAACCCCCATAAAAATTTTGCCCGTTGGAAGCTGACAAGTTCAAAAATGACCTTCCGGTCGACTGGCCAACGATCAAAAATATGACCGTTGAGCTGCCGGTCGACCGCCCAGTCGACCGTGCCAGATCCAGAGAGCAGTTGCTCTCTGGCCGGTCGACCGCTCGGTCGACCGTGCTAAGGCTCACGGTCGACCGCCCGGTCGACTGCCCCACCCGAGAGTGGGGCACTTGTAGTCGATCGACCGCCCAGTCGACCGGCCAAGCAAGCTGGCCTACGTGCACGTCCTTGTACACGTCGGTCGACTGGTCCGGTCGACCGGCCCGGTCGACCGCCAGAGCCTGGCAGGGCAATTTATAGGATTTAAAACTTGGGTTTTAATTATTAAATAAATCTCATAAAATCTCTAAAAATCCACAAAAATAGTTTCAGTATAATACTTTAATATACAAACATGTTTGAGTAAAATCAAACCATGTTACAAACATTTTGAACTATTTTTGTAACTTAGAAATTTTGTCGAAAACCAAAATCCGTATTTTTCAAAACTTAGATTTTTGAATTGAAACATCGTTTTGTCCAAAACTCATGTAAATACAAAAACATGATATTGAAACAACTTTTAAGCAAGTTGTATATGGACATAATCCAATATACATGAAAGAGATACATATCAATGTTTTTGACATTAAATCCGAAAATAAGTTGTTTAAATACAAAAACTTCAAACTTATAAAATAGACTATCAAACTAAGTTTGTTTAAATAGTTGAAGTATAGATGTATATAAAACAAATCTAATATACATTAAACCATGTAAACTTATTTTGATTCTATCTATTCATGAAAACCAAGATCGGTTAAACCAAAAACCGAAAACCAATAAGCATGAAACGTGTGTGTGTTGTGAACTTGAGCATATCACACTATCTAATCTTTAATAATGGATCTAAACTATATACTAAATAATGTACCGAAATCTTCTTGTAGAGCGCCGTCTTCAAGTCAACTCGATCCAAACGTGATCCACCGAGCTTGACTCCAACGAGTGCTAGATATGAACTTTGACACTTGGGCTCTTGAATCACCATGTGAAAGCTCCAAAACACCTTTGTTAAAGCTAATCACCTACTAATATCTTGGTTAAGTATCTGAAACTAAACATCACTAGATTATTAGTAAACTATAACTACATGAGTTAATCATTATCAAAACTAGAATGGAAGACCTCTGGGCCAACAATCTCCCCCTTTTTGATGATGAAAAAACTCATGGAGTTATATATGCATGGATTAAAGTTAATCTTCAAAGAAGCTCCCCTTAACTCATGCATAACAATAAACTATAAGATATGTAATGAATATTAAACATGAATATGCATAAACATGCATAATGAAATAAACATGCTCTTGATACCAAACTTTTAAAATAAATTCTTTTTCCTTTTTAAAAAAACATGTTATTTAAATAATTGCTCTTGATACCAATAAAAATTTCAATTTGAAAATTTTATCAATAAAAGCAATAAAAGCTCTCGATACCAATCAATAAAAATTCTTGATACCAACTGAAAGATAATCAATAAAAGTTCTTGATACCAATAAACCAAAACATAAATATGTTCTCTTGATACCAATATCAACAAAACATCAAAACATAAAACAAATTCTCTTGATACCAATATGAAACAAACTTTGATATAAACAATAAACATGCATATAAACTCAAATACTTCTCCCCTTTTTGTCAATCATCAACAAAGGGGTCAAAGAAAATAATAAAACAATGTTCTCCCCCTTTTTGTCTTAAACAAAAAAATATCAATAAAGGGTGAAATCAAATTAAAACATTATGATACCAATGGAAAAAAAATATATCGATTTAGTGCATCATGATATCAATTGAAGATAAATAAAACATACCAATTGAAAGTACATAAAATAAATGTTTTTAATATAAATAAACATGTCTATATTATACCAATTGAAAGTAAATAAAACATATTGAAGAATTCAACCAAAGATTTTGATATCAATTGAATGATGTAAACATATATGTAATCTTGATATCAATTATAAAGCTTACTACCAATTGAAAGTAATTTTTCATTAGGTGGATATGATACCAAAAAATAATCAATATCATTTTTCAATCATTTTTCACCATAAAGTGTGGGAGTAAAATATAAAAGTAAACAAAACCAATTAAAATGTGAAATATGAATTTTCTCCCCCTTTATGAAATTCTAAACAAAATGATGCATAAGCTTGTATAAGATACCAATTGAAATATAATCAATTAAAATATAATAGTCATTTAAGAAATCAAGTTTAGCATAATCAAAATTTGTGCTCAAAGATATAGAGATATAGTAAGCACAAATAAAACATATATATATGTATGAAAAATTAAATACCAATTGAAATTGATACTATTTGAACTAGAATATACACAATAGCTCAACTAAAGTGAGAATACAAACAAATATGAGTCTATATGAACATGGGTGTATCTCAAATACTATACATGTATATCACAAGTCTAATAAATATTGCATTTAACATAATGAGCATTAAAACCATGACATACTAAAAATCATTAATGAATCATGTAAACATAAATAAGGAGTTAGAGATAGCTACCAAAACCAATTAAACTAGTCTCTATATCCCACCAAAACTTTCTTGATTGCGATACATCTCAAGTTGTGTCCACTGAGCTCAAACGCATCCGCTACCAAGACATCAATACTCTCACGTCTTATGAGAGCCCACATCTACATCAAGCGTAAAAGGGTGGATCTTGGTACCCACACTTTCTTGGGTCCATGGGGGTATCACCTTTCCTAACCCAAATATTTTTATTTGCAAAATTTAAATCATTTATTCTGTCATAGTAAAATTTTGCAAGGTGGCCCTTACGATCACAATGTATACAAGTATACACTCTAAAATACATAGAATTATATATGTGAGCATGATGAGTATATGCATGCCGTGGAGGGTGTGCATGCATATATGGAGCATGTTTCTTCTGAAATATAGATTTCAATCTTGTGTCGTTCATGGCACATTAACTCAAAGTGAAGCCTAAACAATTTGTAAGTACACCTAGAGGGGGGTGAATAGGTGTACGGCTAATCTAATAAACAAAATGTGAAAATTAAAACTTAACTGTAACACACTTAGTGTAACCAACGAGTGTAGCCAAATTCTCGGTGAAGGGCTCTGGACTAACTCCTCTTGATTCCTCTGAGTAAGAGTTGAGGTACTATATGAAGCTCTTGTAATTAAACACAAGTGAGACACACACAAACAACACAAGCATGTAAATGATATGGCAATATGAATCAATGCACAAAGTAAGAGAGAGAGTGAGAGAAAGTGGATCAATCGCAAACACACGGATATGTTTCGAGGTTCGAGAACACAGCTCTACGTCCCCGCCTTCACACAGAAGGATTTCCACTAATTTGTTCACACATGACTCCCACACAGGGAACCTCCACTGAGGATTTTGGGCAATACAATAACCAGGAATACACAACTCCTCTCTCAACCAAATACAATCTCTCACAGAGGCAAGGCACAATCCACAACAAACACCTCTACACTTAGAGGGTTAGGCACTTAGCCAAACAAATCAACCTCTCACTAGAGGGATAGGGCACAAAGCCACCACTCCAACAATCAACCTCTATACAAGAGGGATATCACAAATAAGGAGGGTTTACAACTTGGTAATCACAAAGACCACAAACCAAATTCTTTCTCACTAAACAAAGATCCTAATAGATAGGTAGATATGATAAGCTCAAGTGAGAGAATAAAGTGTTTGGAAATGAAAACAACAAAGAAAAAACTTGAAAAAATCACAAGATAGATATTGAAATAAAGATCAAAAACCAATTTCTAAATACTCTCTTTTTCTTTGAATTTTTCAACATTTTAAAACAAATGAAGATAGATCTTTTGAACCTAAAACTCTTTTGAAAACTTGCTATTTAAACACTAGAGAAGTAGAAAATTTTTGCTCTAAAAATTCTTGTTGAAACACTACTTCAAATGGGGTATTTATAACCCCCATAAAAATTCTGCCCGTTGGCAGCTGACAAGGTCAAAAATGACCTTCCGGTCGACTGGCCGGTCGACCGCCAACGGTCAAAAATATGACCGTTGAGCCTGCCAGTCGACCCCCGGTCGACCGTGTCAGATCCAGAAAGCAGGTACTCTCTGGCCGGTCGACCGTAACAAGGCTCGCGGTCGACCGCCTGGTCAACCGCCCCACCCGAGAGTGGGGCACTTGCGGTCGACAGCCCGGTCGACCGGCCAAGCAAGCTGGCCTGCATGCACGTCCTTGTGCACGTCAGTCGACCGGCTCGGTCGACCGACTCTGGGTCCGGTCGACCGGCCCGGTCGACCGCCAGAGCCTGGCAGGGCAATTTATATGATTTAAAACTTGAGTTTTTAATTATCAAATAAATCTCATAAAATCTCTGAAAATCCACAAAAATAGTTTCAGTATAATATTTTGATATACAAACATGTTTGAGTAAAATCAAACCATGTTACAAACATTTTGAACTATTTTTGTAACTTAGAAATTTTGCCGAAAAATAAAATCCGTATTTTTCAAAACTTGGATTTTTGAATTGAAACATCGTTTTGTCCAAAACTCATGTAAATACAAAAACATGATATTGAAACAACTTTTAAGCATGTTGTATATGGACATAATCCAATATACATGAAAGAGATACATATCAATGTTTTTGACATTAAATCTGAAAATAAGTTTTGTTTAAATACAAAAACTTCAAACTCATGAAATAGACTATCAAACTAAGTTTGATTAAATAGTTGAAGCATAGATGTATATAGAATAAATCTAATATACATTAAACCATGTAAACTTGTTTTGATTCTATCTATTCTGAAACCAAGATCGGTTAAACCAAAAACCGAAAACTAATAAACATGAAACGTGTGTGTGTTGTGAACTTGAGCATATCACACTATCTAATCTTTAACAATAGATCTAAACTATAAACTAAATAATCTACCGAAGTCTTCTTGTAGAGCGCCGTCTCCAAGTCAACTCGATCAAAACGTGATCCACCGAGCTTGACTCCAACAAGTGTTAGATATGAACTTTGACGCTCGGGCTCTTGAATCACCATGTGAAAGCTCCAAAACATCTTTGATGAAGCTAATCACATATTAATATCTTGGTTAATTATCTGAAACTAAACATCACAAGATTATTAGTAAATTATAACTACATGAGTTAATCATCACCAAAACTAGAGTGGAAGGCCTCTGGGCCAACACAATTTACACTCTTTTTTAACATATATATATATCATTTTCAATACTTGAAGAAGATGTGGAGCATGCATTCTTATCACTAAGATGCATAACAATAGAATCATGACAAGAATGAGAAGCAAAATCATTTTTCAAAGAAATATTTTTCTTTGAAACAAAATCTAGTTCTTTTGAAACTAAAATAATTTTATTTTTCAAAGAATCATTTTCTTTTAAAACAAAATCAAGTTTTAAAGACAAAACATCATTTTTCTTTAAAACATCATCAAAATTATTTTTATTTTTAAAATTTTATTTTCTTTTAAAGCAAGATCAAGTTGGATTTTTAATGAATCCCTTTCATTGGAAACCTCAACCCTCTCTTGTAAAACCAAATCAAGTTTTAAAAATAAGTTTTTATTTTCTTCTTTTTATTCAAAATTCTTCTTTTTCAAAAGTTTGTATTTTTCTAACAAGTTTTCATAAAATATGGAGAGCTCTTCATTTAAGGCATGGACATCTATACAATCATGATCATTTGAATAGCTAGCACAATAATTTAGATGAGATTCTAAAGTTACCTCAAGGGAGTATTCCTTGGACCATGTAGCACACTTCGTCAGACTCATCTACCTTGGATTCTTTTTTCAAAACGTTTGTCGTTTGTTTCTTCGGAGAAGTCAATGTGTTTACTGAAAAAGTGGAATCACAATGAGAAATTAAAGAAAAATATTTTTTACTTAATGTGTGCTTTAATGCTTCTAAGGCTTGTATACTAGTCTCTAGGTACTTGTCATTACCAAGATAAGATTTCTTGGTAATGGCAAGATAGATATGCAATCCTAGGGCTTTGAAGTATGCACTCATCTTAAATTTTCACATGTCAATGTTGAAGATATCATACATGGGAGGGGCAAAAAATCCATGAGTGTAAACTATATATGCGCAAAGTAACAAATAGATTAGCAAATGAGGATCACACCCTTAGGTGGTTAAACCGAATATTAGGAGCACTAGCTCTGATACCAATTGAAAGTACATCTAGAGAGCGGGTGAATAGGTATAGTGCTAATCTAAGATAAATAATGTGAAATTTAAAAACTAATAGCTAAACACACACTATGTATAACCAAGAGTGAGTCTGAATTCTCCGTGAAGGCTCTAAAACTACTCCTACTTTCCTCTGAATTATTAGTTAAGGTGCTTTAATAGCTCTCTTGGTTCAATACAAGCGTGAGCACACAAACTATATCAAGCATGTATATGAATGAGCAATAATAACGACAATGCAAGATATAAAGAGATGAGTGTTGAGAGAAAGTGAGATCCAAATGCAAACATTTGTATTTCGAAGGAGATTGGGACAAATATCTACCTTTAGTAGAATTTGCTTATAACAATAGCTATCAGTCCAATCGATATGCCCCCATCTGATGCATTACACGGTAGAAGATGCAGATCACCCATTTGTCAAGAAGAAGTCCGAGATAGGAGAATATTTGGCCTTGATATTATCTAAGAAACTACTGACAGGGTTAAATTGATAAAAGAAAGGATGAAGGCGGCTCAAAGTAGACATAAAGCTTATGCTGACAAGCAGTGCAGATCACTGAAATTCTTAGTGGTGGATAAAGTTTTTCTAAAAGTATTTCCTATGAAAGGAGTGGTACGCACTGGCAAGAAGAATAAACTAGATTCTCGTTATGTAGGACCGTTTGATTGAGTGATTTATATTACTTGAATGTTATCTTTTGCTTTATACTTGTATACTGCACTTAAAAGACTAAGGGCATATCCTTAAACAAGATAAGGTGGAAAAATCAATACCCTTCCTTAGCCTAAAAATCATCTCCTCACTCATTAACCCAGCCTAATACAAAATTGAGTAGATGTTGGCCCTGGAGACATCTCAGACTCAATTAGGGATTGACTTAAGGGGAAAGTTGTTAGAAGTTAACTCTTGCCAAATCGGTGTCTAAGGTTGGAGATTGAGGGGCGAAACCCCAAAGGCTGGTAGTTTAGCAAAATTAGACCCGTTGCATAGGCACAAATACCTCCCCCAATCTTACCCCTACTTGGCTGATTAACTTGTGGTAAGGTTCTGCAATATACCTCATGTGGATAATCAACAGTTAGGACTAACATAGGCTAGACTTTTCTTTATTTTCTTGTTTGTTTATTTGTTTGTTTTTGTTGTTTTTGTTTGTTCTTGTGAAAATGGATTATAAGTACAATTATTCTGATTATAGCTCAAATCCATATTTCACCCCAACTTCTTTCAATTCGGATATTACCAACCAAACATTACATAACTCTAATCAACCAAGTATGCCAGATTGGTCATATCGAATCAATATATGCCCCAATCCCAATATTATGAAGATGAATGGGATAATCATCACCACTCTTCACCAAGTCAGTGGGGATACAACTCCCCCGAGTCTTACTATCAACAACCTTACCAACAAACAACTTCATATGATTCATACCAAAACCAACCTATAGAAGAGAAATCTTCTTTAGAAAAGACTTTTGAGTCCACATGACAAGAACAAATCATAACAGACTCAATTCTCCCAAATAATTCCCAAATCAAGATCTTTACTCTAATTTCCAAGTCCAATCACAATAAGAAGAACCTGTTGACTTAGAAAAGAATATGAAATTCATGATTCAGTCTCAAAATGATTGTATTCAATCCCAAACGGATTGTCTCAAATCTATTAATAAGTTAGAAGCAACGTGAGTTATTTGGTCAACAAAATTAATGATAAGAATGAGAAAACTCTACCTAACACATTTTCGATCATTCTTGATTCTCCTAGCCATATTGACGAAGAATCATGGTATCTTAGAGATTTAACCAAGATTCAATTTCACCACATAATTTTGAACCTGATCAAGATCAACTCATTGATAAATTGGTGAGTTTTCATTTTAATGAGATTGAACTTGAAGATGAATGTGACACTGATTCTCAATATTTGATTCAGTTTCACTTTTTGAATCTATGTTGACTCCGGTATCCATAGCCGATTCGGACCTAATTCCGAATCCAATACTGATTCCTATCCCTATAGAGCTTGAACATGAACCACTTATATTGGATAGTCAGATTCCATTGTTGGGAAATGAATGTGAACTTGAATTCTATGATTTAGACCAAACCCATGAACCAACTCTGACTCTAGAACCTAAACTTGATTTGAGTTTTATTCCCGAGTCAGTATCGATTCCTATTCATTTCATTGTTAAGCCTAAATCATCCATTCCACAAAACTATATTCCACTGTTGGACCAAGGTTTAGATCAATATGACTCCGTGATGATATCCCAAGATTGGTCATATAACCGGAAAAAATTTCATGCTAGGATCTTGCACGATCCAATTCATATTAGGGAGTATAAAAATGTTAATAAGAAAGAGAAAATAAAAGGTGGGTTCCATGAAAATCCACAATACCTAGATTGGGTAAAAACGCTTGGCTCAATGAGACCACCACCAGAACCGCCACCTTAAGATGAAAATTTTTCTTCCCTTTCTCCTTTTTCATGTATTATTTCATTTCATTCATACATTGAGGACAATGCATGAGTTAGGTGTGAGGGAGAGTTTCCTAACATACTAACTTTACTAATTTTTTTAAAAAAATCCTTTCTTTAAAAAGTTTTTGAGATGGAAATTAATATTTTAAATTATTTTTGTAAGAAATTAAGTTAATTTAAGAAATAAGAGGATCATAATTAGGATTTCTTATATTTGGTTAAAATAAAATTATTTATTTGATTTTGAGGTTAGGAAGATAAATTGAAAAAGTAATTAGTCTAAATTTTTACCGTGATAAAATATGCATACTTTATACACTTACACACTTAGGGTGCTAAAATAAAGATACTTATGCCTTATATAAAAATATATATATATATATATATATATATATATATATATATATATACATATATCAAAAAATCTTCTGATTAAGCTGGGTATTTGTGCCTCATAAAGCAAAAGTATTCACGCCTAAAAGTGGTTCATATAAGTAAATTTTTTTAGTTTTCCGGCCTTGTTTGCTCGAGTCCTAAGTCCTTGGGGTGTTTTCTCGCCCGATGCCCTAAAGTCGTCTAATTTGGGAGTCACCTACTAAGGCTCGTTACATGGGCAAATTAGAAAGCCTAATAGAGCTAAGGAATATTACCTCCATAAATAAAAAAATAGAAAAAAAAGGCATAAGAGTTAGAGTTGAAGAATCCTAAGCCAAATTTTCACGGTGACATGGTGCATATGATTTAGGGTAAAATAATAGACTAGATGAGAAATACAATTTTAATCCTTATCTTAATTGAAAAAAAGTTTTTGAATAAAGACTAAGTTTAAGAATGACTAAGTTTTGGTAATCCTTTGACTTATAAATTACTTGAAATTGTACATTAATACTTCTAATATTTTTTTCCTTTCAAAATGTATTTTCAAAAAAATACTAACAATTTATTTCTTTTTCTTCATGGATTTTGTGGGTGCAATCCACTGAAAACCCTCACGAGACAAAACTCGTACTCTAGGGGTAATCTAGAGGTTTAACGGCTTACTGCACGAGCTAAGTGCAACCATGATTTTTACGAAAGTGAGTTAGATTTAGTTAGTTTAGTTTTTCTTTTCTCTTTGTTTTGCTCGAGGACGAGCAGAAGATAAGTGTGAGGGTGTGTTTGGACACATATATTGCATAAATATTATTATATTTCCACATATATTCTGTAATAAATATTGCAAATAACTTGTCTTAATGTCCTAATTCATGCAGGGTATGATGGGAAAAAGATAATCATGAAATTTATCCAATTAAATTCAAAAGTTCAAAAGAAAGGGGATCAATTCAAATCCAAAGGTTCTAGAAGCTATCTTATCTGAAAAATAGAGATATCAGATAAGATAATATCATCTAATTTCAAGGAAAAAATAGATTATTTAAAGCACTATCAGTTTTGCTGAAGATAAATGGATATCTTATCAATTCTAGAAGACAAACTAAAAATTCAAGAGGATAAATAGATGGAGAGAAAATCAACAGATGAGATGAAGCAATTTAGATTCGAATTCAGGCTAGATACAGCTTCTCATTTTAATCATAACTTTTGCTACTGAAACTCAAATCTGATGATTTAAGATGCTACCGAAAGAAGACTTATACAATTATTCAGTTGATCACTCTTTCCAATTCTATCATTTGATAAGTGATATTCAGCAATCGACATACCAACAAGCTGCAGATCAGAATTGAATTTCTGGATAAATCAAATCAAGTTTGGAGATAAGGGGAGAATTCAAATTCAGAAATATTCAGCTCTTTCTATCTTCATACGCTTTCTATCCCTCTGGTTTTCTCCTATAAATACCATCATATCTCGAAGGCAGAAAAGACACCATCTCAGAGAGAGCTTTAGTTTAGGTTTTTCTTTTCTTCATCAATGTAATTTTTATTTTTCTTTATAGTTTAGGTTAGAGAGAGTTACATGATTAAAAGAGAGAAAGACTTATTGTAGAGTGACATTATTGTAATGCTTTCTCAAGAAACTGATATTGAAGGTGACAATCAATGGAGGTTTCCTACTTTTTTGCTCGATTTTGCCAAAGCCCTTCTTTCTTTATTCTTTTCTATTTGCTTTGCTTTACTTCATGCTGAGGTAAGTCGATAAGTACTCTTTTTGTTTTATTTTTCAATTCATTAGTTTAGAGTTATAATTCTCTTTTTTTTAGTCTTTCCTTTTTTTATAAATAAAATAACAACACTACACAATCTCTTCTTCTACCATCTCCTTCTTAACTTAACATAATAATTTTATTATTTTTTTATAAAATTGAGAAGATAAATATTAATTAGTTTCGATAAATTAAAAGAGAGAAACTTACACAACGCTTCCATCGATGTCCCTCCCTGTGGATCACGACCCGTTAGCCCTAAACTACACGGTAGAATTGAGGACTTAGCATTGTTCTAAATTTTTGTAATTTTTTTGTGCAGGTTTGGCTCGATCAATAACTAAGAATATGACATCGAGAAATAACAATCAAAGGATAATATCGTAATCAATAAAAAAATTAAAGAGAAGAGAAGTGTGTACACTTGCCTGATGTCGTTAGAATCTGATTTTCCTTACCGGCAACTGGCACTGAGTAAGATTCACAGCCTAAATATTTTGTGAGTTAATTAGCATACTTGACATTTCTTTATTCAATGATAAGTCAGATGAGAATGTAATATTGAGTATTTAATAAATAGGGTATAGCATTATTATAAATTTGGTTGGTTAACATTTTTAAATAATTCACTTTTCTGAATTTAACAACCATTCATTAACAATATAATTTCATGATAAGATACATGCACAAACTAATAAATTAATGTATAATATTTACACATGACTAGATTATGAATTTTATAATTTTTAATAATATTTAGAAATTTATTGAGCAACTAAAATAGGCAAACATTAAATAATGATTATAAGAAATATATTATTTTAAGTTATTCTAAGTAATATTGCACCCAAAATAATTTTACTGAGTCACAGATTCAGTTTGTGATTTTCTATGAATTTTCTAAAATTTTTTGAGTTTATTTTTTGGTTTTTTTGAATTTAAAATAAGTCTAAAAATCAATAAACATATTAACGGGTCTGTTTGCTACAGTAACGGGACTGCTTGCTACAGTGTTGGGTCTGAGTCTGGTCTACTACTGGGTTGGATCTGAATGCTACAGTAACATTTTTGAATTTCATCAGATTTTCTTTTCTCTTCTTTTCTTTTCCTTTTTCTTTCTTTTTTTTTTTTTTGAGGGTCGGGTTCAACACAGTCTGGGTCTGCCCAGGTTGGGCTTAGCCCGGCCTGGCCCGACCAGGTCTAGGCCAGGCCTAGCCTAGCTCAGGCTCGGCCAGAGCCTGGTCTGGCTTGACCAGGCCTGGCAAAAAGCAACTGTGCTGCTCTCGCCCAAAGCTTAACCGGGGCAGCACAGCTTGATTTTTTGTTTCTCTTTGTTAAAAATTTTGTAAAATCCAATAAAAATCATGATAATTAGAAGGTATATCTAAGGTATCCCCAACATAGTTTATTAGGATTTTAGAATAAGTATTTCATGATGAAATTGGTGATTTAACTAGTGTACGCTACGTATTCGACGAAATGCCAAAAAAAACTAAAATATACAAAAATACGAAATCACTTACCCAGAATGTTTCCCTTCAGTCCGAAATCTCCTTCCTCACGTCTCGCCCCTCAGTGCCTTGCTAATCTTGGGAGAGAAAGAGAGAGAGAGAGAAGTGAAAATGAGTGAGAATAGAATTTTTGTCATTGTGGTTGGAGATGGTAGAATTGCCTCTTATATACGCACCACCATTCTCCAAATAACTTCTGGTGGTGATTGGTACGTGGAGAGGGTAGGGTCAGGTTGTGCTGAGTGGATGCTATGGGGAGAAAGAATGGGAGAAGTCGGAGAGAGTGGGAAGTGAGAGATAGTGGAAGAGCATTAAACTGAGGCTTAAATAAATGAGCCTGGGCTTTAATACCACACGCCAATGTGACATAATGGCATAGATTCATGATTCTCTCTTGGCCAATCTGGGTTAGTTCAAGCCCCAGTGGCCGCAATAATTTCTAGAATTTTTTATTTTTATTTTTATTTTTATTTTTATTTTTATTTTTTCTTTTGCCTTTTTTTAATTCGGTTAAATTTCTATTTAATTCAAAAAGTTCTTAAAATTCTTAAAAATTGAAAATATTATTTTAAGTATCACCGAGAAATCAGATTCACAAAATTCATCATAGATTATAAATTAAAAATCCAGAAGTCGTATAGCGACACTGATAGGTCTCAGATTTCGCGGATCTTCAATTAATTTAGAAAAATTTCAGAAAAATGTAGAAAAATTTAAAATGTTACAAAATATTATTAGAGTTAAAGTAGACTCAGTTTAGGCCACCAGGATGCCTAATACAGGTATTTATATCATACCGACCACCAGTGAAAGATACATGTGATTGGAACGAGGGTTACAATCCTACCCACCTTATAAATAGAATTTCATCTTCAAAATTCAGCGCGGTTAAAAGATGGCATCGACATATGAATCAAAGCAGCATCTATGAGAGTTAGAATTGTCCCAGATCCGTAGTCGTGTTAATATGCTATAATCCGTTACCGAGTCAAACATGAGTCATAATCCAACGTATTCGTCTGCCAAGAGTATCACCTTAAGTTCGAGAATCAAATTGACTTTTCAGAGTTCATAATTTATCATCTTTAATATTACTTTAGCCCTCTGATTTACTATAGTCATGTTCATCTGATAAGATTACTTTCACAATTTATACATCAAATCTTAAAGTCTATATGTAATGATACTCACTGATTTATTCTTTTAAGTCTTTCGATCCACTATGATCACGTGGAACAAAAATTTTAGATTCTCAATTATGTTACCATTACTGTAACATCACTCCAACATTAGATTTTCTATGAGATCACTACATATTGCTCAATTCACAATCGCCTCTGGTTGTTATATCCTTAGAATCATTAAAATCTCAAATAATCTCAAATCCTCGATTATATGTTTTATAATCATTCACAATATCACAATAACACAATTCTCAGATCACATGGTCATTACTAGAAGATTATTAGTCAAGGCAGCAGTCGCTGATGGAAATTTTCAAGATTAAATATTAACAATCAGTAATTATAAGTCCTCGAAAAAAATGTGCCCATAATATTAATTAGCAATTGTCTCAACCTTCAATATATCTTTCATATTGGTCTTTATTTTTCTACTTTTATATTTCTGCTTCAGATCCTCAATATTTGAGTTTTAAATTTATTGATTATCATAAGAATCCATATATATTTATGATTCCTTAATCAGGAGATCACATGATTCTCAAATTATCAAGGTATTCTAATTACAATGTTCTTAAGAATCATAAGGTTAACTCAAAAACCTCAAACTATGATAGATATTCTTAAAATATTATTTAGATCTGAAAACTTTGAGATTCTAATCCTCAAAAACTAATTCCAGGCAACCTGATCTAAGATATAATCATATTTTACCCAAGGCAATGATTCCATTTATTGATCCAATTATCACTCCAAGATCTATACCCTTAAATCCAATATATTGATGTAATTTGGTACTATTTAATCCAATTATAATTTTTTAATCTTTTTTCTTAAGTCCTCCATCTTACTGTGATTCCAAAATAAACATAAATCTTCAAGTTTTAGATCCAAAATTCCCTATAAAATTAACTGTAAGGTAATTCCACAATGATCCTCTCAATTATTCTTCTTTGTCCAAATGATCAGGTCAAATCCTCAATATATTTATTATCAATCTAATCCCTAAATAATATCAATCTAACCAAACATGATCAAGCGGGACAGAGTAGATACAATGATTATATGGATGGAAAAGTTGTGGTGAAAATGACAACAACCTCTCTATGAGGAATATAACAACCAGGCGGAGACTGATGCAGCCGGAGAAGTACCCAACACGCACAAGAACAGAAAGCAATAGAGAAAAGCAATCAACACAATATTTAACGAGGTTCGGCAATGTGCCTACGTTCTCGGGGCAAGGGGGAGAGAGATTTTATTGATTTAGCAATCAATACAAACTAATACAGAGGGTACTTGAGGGAACTTTCAGGGATACAATACATGAGGGCTCTAACCCTTTTTTATAGCCACAGAGTCCCTGGGTTTTAGGAAACCCCGATTGGATTCGATCCCAAACAGAAAGGAAATCCGAATCCTAAAAGGAAAGCCAAAATGCATCTGTCGGTCGACCGGCCGGTCGACCGACCCATGTCCACGGTCGACCAGGCGGTCGACCAGACCCAAACCGAAAGCAATCTGCTTTCAATCGGTTGACCGACCGTTCCATGCCACAGTCGATCGGGCGGTCGTCCGGGCTAATCCTATGCACGTCGTGCACACCGGTCGACCGGGCGGTCGACCAGGCGGTCGACCGGGAGCATATCTCAGCCTGCTTCAATGCGCCGTCTTGCTCCTTTGTCTTCCGATCTCTATGCTACTTCTTCCATCTCCTCTATCTCTCTCTCCCTACAAATCTCCACCTCGGTGAAGATTTTCAAATCTGAGCTGATCTTCAACGAACTCTAGTCTATCACCTGGTGAAATCGACACACGATCTCAGCGAAATCGACATACGATCTCGGCTTGAGCTCCGGACGAAATCGACACATGATCTCGGTGAAATCGACACACAATCTCGACTTGAAACCTGTAGCTCAGCTATCAATTAGGATGCACCACACATGCCTTCCCTACACTTCACCTTAGGAGAAATACCATACGTGTCGATCACCGAACATGTCTCCAACTCAGCAACTTTATGACCTCACGTAAAATTCATCATGAGCCAATATTGACTCTCCAATTGACTGGCTCTATCCAGTCTACATGTCTTCAGCTGATGGTCCAACCAAGTCTGAGTAGAGCACACCAAACACCATCACCCGCTTCAACAAACTAGATGCACACCCCTCCTATGCAAACTTAACCATCTTCTCAGCAGAAGATCAACTGTTCATCGAGATCACAATGCTTCACCTCTATGTGAAGTCCAACTCTCCACCTCTACATGAAGTCCCAATTAGCTTTTCGAGAATCCAAACAGCTTCATACGAGTTGCATCATCAAATGTGGTTGCGCCTTTACGGCTGCCTACGTACCTTGCCCAAGGGATCAAGCCAACCGTAGTTCATTCAAATGAGCTCCATCAAGCTCAAGCACCTGTACCTGAATCTTCAGCAGTGAACCTATCTGGCTGAGTCATATGAACCTCCTCACTACCATCATGGAGAACAACAATCTTCAACTTGAGCTTGTCGTGGTCACAAGCTTGAGATTCATGCTTCTTTACCTACGTGCGTGGTTTTACCTTGGTTCCAATGGCTGCAATCAATTCGACATTCTCAGCAATGTCTTCAACCTGTTAAGTATCAACCCTGGCTATATGATCTCCACCCGGTGTCACATCCGGTGAAGTCTTCACTAATACCAAACCAACTGGAGATGGTGGAGTAGCATCAACCTCTACCTGCTGTGATACTTCCTTAATCTCCGTCCTCTCCACCTGCTGAGAGACGGTAGACTTCAACACTGAAGTCTCATCAAACGTGACATGCCGACTCAACACGATCTTCTTGTTTTCAGGGTCCCATAACCTGTAGCCTTTCATATTTCTCTTGATACCCAAAAATACAAACTTCTTTGCTCGCGGATTCACCTTGCCATCTTTGGCACTGAAGGACTTCCAAATTCTTGCAGCAAACCATGATCTTGAGTAGCTTTCTTAGACCAAATTTCTAATAGAGTTTTACCTCTTATCACAGTCAATCCATTTATGAGATGGCTAGCATACACAATCGCCTCAGCCCAAAACGATTTGTCTAATCTTGCATTAGACAACAAGCACCGAATCTTCTCCAGTAAGGAACGGTTTATTTTCTTAGCCAACTCATGTATACCTTCTGTGAAGTGAATACCAATACCAGTGTTCTGGCCAAATCGTAGGAATTGGTTCATGTCTCTTTCAACATTACCAATCTGTACCTCCTTAATCTTCTTACCTGTCTGCTTCTCCATTCTTCCTTTTCACTTCACCAACATATCTAGGGCTTCACACCTTTGTCTTATGGGATATATCCAATAATGCCTAGATAAACTATCAATAAAAGAGACGAAGTACCTGTGACCTCTAAGCCATGCAGTCTTAGCGGGTCCCCAAATGTTCACGTGAACACAATCAAGAAGACCTTCTGAGCTGTGAGTACTGGTGTTGAATTTCACCTTCTTCTTGTCAAGAACGCTGTGTTCACCCACCAAGTTGCACGTAGCAGCACCTTCCAATGATCCCTTCTTTACAGGAGCTTGCAAAGACTTTTCACCTCCATGTCCGATCTTCACCTGTCAGACCTTTGTGAAACCATCATCTGAAGAACTAGAAGTCTCCACCTGACCTGTAACCGTACTACCCTTCAAGTAGTAGAGATTTCTCCGACGGACGCCTTTCATAACCACCATTGAGCCTTTGGTCATGTTGAGAACACCATCTCGTATAGATACCACAAGACCCAACGCTTCCAAAGCACCAACAGAGATAAGATTCCTTTTGAGTTGAGGTACATACCTCACCCCCTTCAATTCTCGTACTATCCCATCAAACTTCTTGATACGGACTGTACCCATCCCTTCCACATTACACGAATGATCATCACCCATGACTGTGAAGCATCCATTTAGCTTCTCAAAGGTAGAAAATCATGCCCTGTTCGGGCACACATGATAGGTAGCTTCGTTATCCAAGATCCACTCAGTATTATCTGAGTTATCAATAGTAGGAGTAGTAATAGAGAGAGAATACTGATGAGTCTGAATCCGGTCCATCTGCCTGTGCGAGATTCGCCTTGGTGTTTGATTCCATCTTCTTACCTTTGGCCTTCGGGCAATTAACTTTCCAGTGCCCTAGTTCCTTGCACAAGGCGCACTGATTCCTCTTCAGATCTCTGAAGCCTGATCTGAATTTCGATTTTTCCTGATCATCTCTTTCCTTCCTATTGGAACTTCTACCTCTTACCGCTAATGCCTCTGCTATTGTGTTCCCTGAAGAAGACAGTATGTCATGTCTCCTTGCTTCATAACTCACAAGAGCGCAGACACCTTACTGTAGTTAAGGGATTTTCTTCCGTTGATCAATGTAAGACTAAAGGCCTCATACTCTTCCCTAGGAAGAGAATTCAATAGGATTACCGCCTTATCCTCTTCATTGGTCTCCACATCCATATTAACTAGATCTGTAAGAAGCTTTATGTAGAGATTCAAGTGTTCATTGATGGAGCATCTTATTTGCATCTGAAAACTATAAAGCTTACTCTTCAACTGTAACCATGATTCTATGCTTTTCGTCAGATACTTCTTCTCCAGGATCTCCCACAGCTGCCTCGCAGATGTCTCATGCAACACATGATACTTGATGTCTTGTGTCAGACAAGACCTGATTAAGCCACACGCCATATGGTTCATCTTGTCCCAATCTTCTTCAGTTGTTGATACTCGCTTCTTCTCCAACCGTAGAATGTCTTCGAGGTTTGATGCTGTCAACGTATCCATCACCTCACACCTCCACATATCGAAGTTATTCGTGCCGTTGAACTTCACCATATCAATCCTCAGCGGATGTGGATTCATGGATGTACCTTCTCCAGCCATCTTTTTAACTAATTCCTCAAAGCAATGTGAAAACAAACGGAGTTAGATAAAACAAACTAGATAAAGACAGGATCTTTACCTCTATGCGAAACCCTCGAAGAGTTTTCGAAACTATTTACTCCTTCGAATTGATTTCTCGAGCAATCTACACGCTGTTTTGAGATCGACAGACGATCCCATAAACAGTCCCAACGCCGCTCCGAGATCGACACACGATCTTCGCCAAACAGCAACTGATGCCCTTAAAATCAACACACGATCCCACGACGAACCTGGGATGCTCTGATACCAATTGTTGTGCACAGGACAACAACCTCTATGAGGAATCTACCAACTAGGCGGAGACTAATGCAGCCGGAGACGTAACCAACATGACAAGAATAGAGAACAATAGAGAAAAGCAATCAACACAGTATTTAACGAGGTTCGACAATGTGCCTACGTCCTCGAGGCAAGGTGTAATACCCCGTTCCCGGAATACGTACTTAATTGCGTATTCAGTTTTTCGATCGTATCTTTCGATTTACTTTCTGTATTTGACCGATTTTAGTTTCAAATATTATTTTCCAATATATTAGATTTTCTATGATTTTCTGGAATTTTCTTGGATTAAAAAGAAAATCTTCAAAACCGGTGTCGACTAGTGTCGCTGATCGATTCTCAGATTTTTAATTTGCAAACAGCTTAGAATTTCTAGATGGTCCTTTAGACATTTTCTCTTAAAATCACATTTCTTACCTAAATACTTTTTCTGGGAATTTTATGATTTTATGAAAATTCCACCGGAGTCGGTAGCTAATTGATTCCGGGATTTTTAGTTTTAAAACTATAAAGTATTTCTTAAAACAGATTTCACTATGAGTCTTAAAATATTATTATTGATTTTTGGTATAATTTGTGAGTCGTTCCGAGATACTTGATTTCGGGACGATTTCGGTATTTTCCGAAATGTTTTCCGTATCCTCGACTTAAACCCGGGAATCTGTGTTTCCAATATTTCATTTTTCTAGTCAAAGAGAATATCTTCTCTTTATTATTTCTTTTCCTTTTTCCTTTTTCCTTATTTCTCTTCCTTCCTCCACTAGCCACAAGCTTTTCCAATTTTCCAAAATTCCAATCTATTCCAAAATTCCATTTTCTTCCACACATTTCCACCAACTTCCACCATTAATGCCTCTCTTTCTCTCTCTCTTCCATGGCCGGCCAAGTGGCCAAAAGAGGGACACCTCATCCCCCCTTATTTGTAAAAACCCCCTCTCTTCTATCTTATTTGCATCTCCTTTACAAATCCAAACCCTATATAATCTTTCCTTTTCATTTCTACTTCCTTTTTTCACTTCACTTCACCAAAGAAATAGCCTCCACCTAATTCCTTCTTCATCAACTTCACCCTCACCAAATCCTCCTCCATCTCAACTCAACCACCAACTCCAAAACACCAAGGCTATCATCTTCACCACAACCTCAACCCCTGGCTTTTGGATTTGGGCCGTATCCTTCTTCGTCTTGGTGATATCGTCGACTTCGATCTCTTCGAACGCGTAAAGCTTCAAGTAACCGATCTATGTGAGTATTTCTACTCACCAAGACTTGGCTAATTCCTAGCATATTGGTGTTTACATATCTTGTATATTTGTATCTTCAAAATCATGTTATTTGATCATCAAACACAACCATCAAAATCTGTTCTGTATTCTGTTTCCAGACGATTAGTCGACTTGACCTAGGGATTAGTCGACTTGAAACCCTTATTTGAAACGTAACCTTTTCTGGAACACAGTTTTAGTCGACTTACCTTAATTATTAGTCGACTATAAATCACTGTTAGTCGACTACCCATTCTATCCTAGTCGACTAACTTTTCCTGAAACCAAAACTCAACTTTCTGTTACTCAGTATTAGTCGACTTAACGTATCTGTTAGTCGACTTGAGATCACTGTTAGTCGACTACCCTTTCCACCCTAGTCGACTAACTTTTCCTGAATCAGAAACCCAACTCTCTGGAACCCAGTTTTAGTCGACTATACCAGACTATTAGTCGACTAACCCCTTTATTAGTCGACTACCTATTCCACCTAGTCGACTAACTTTGGCTGTCTGTTATAGTTGATTTCTTTCTTGAATCTGGATCTTATCCTTGGTGCATGTGCAATATATTATTCTTACTTGTGCTTCATGACTGATACTTCATGACTCATTACTTGATGTATATCTCCTCTTGTCACTTCATATTTCCATGTCTATGTATTACCATGCAACTGCTTGTTTCATTCTTATACTTGTACCATGCCGGTGCTATTCTTACTTCTTTATCGTATACCATGCTTGGCCGACCCTTCGTGGTCGTTGATCTTGGGTTACTTCTATGTTACCACCTGCCATGTCATTACTTCCGACCTGTCAGTTTCATGCTTCCATTTAACACATGTATTTTACTTGGCAATTGATTGTTATCATCTACCACCAGACTATTATCAATCTCTTATCATGATTGGTTGCTTGTTAAATATCACCATCCTGTCATGCTATCACTTAAACCAAGGCATGATACACTTGACCTCTTGATTATCACGTTAAGGGAATGTAGTACCTGATCTCTTGTTATGTACTCCAGTTATGATTCCAGTTATGATTCTTGTTAGGACTTGTTATGATCCTGCTCATTCCCTTAATCTGATGATTATGTTGATAAACCATAAAAAGGACAACTTGTATGGGAATGGGAGGAAGTGATGGATGCCGGAATGATACCTTGCTTATAGTGATGGAATAAAATATTGGCGGTACGTGTTAGTGGGACTCAGGGCCCACAGGAGATGCGTGTTAGGGGGACTTAGGGCCCTCAAGCTGGTCCCAGGTGTATGGGAACTACTATAAGAAGCTCTATCAGTTCTCCATCTACTTCCGGTAACAACCCTCGCCTAGCTTATATATGGATGTATGTGTTTTGAAGTATACACCAGGACACATACCTAGATATATGGGTCAGACGAGTAATAATAATAACCGATGCCTGTTGTTACACATGCTACTCCTGTTATGATTCCTGTTACACATGCTACGCTTGTTATGATTCCCGTTATGTACTCCTGTCATGCATGTTATGATTCCCGTTATGTATTCCTGTCATGCCTGTTGTGTATTCCTGTTATGACTACTTTGTAACTCGGGTTGTATGTGCTTGGATTACGATGATATGAGATAAAAGTATATAGATGAGGGTTTCCTTGTTTGGATTATTCCTTCGATGTACTAGTCTCATAGAGCCGTGACCTAAGCTTATACAATCAGTTTTGCTTGTAACCGGCTTTATATCGGATTTCC
The DNA here is from genome assembly GCA_038442645.1 of Agave tequilana. Classification (NCBI taxonomy): domain Eukaryota; kingdom Viridiplantae; phylum Streptophyta; class Magnoliopsida; order Asparagales; family Asparagaceae; genus Agave; species Agave tequilana. The sequence goes on along the minus strand of JAVJIF010012120.1, from coordinate 66,171 downwards.
TGTTTTATGATTATCATGCTATACCTATTCATACCTGCTCTAGCCTACCTGCCTCCTGAGTACTTCTTACTTGATATCATTTGTTACATGCACACTTGTGCTCATCCTGCTTCGCCACTTGGTATTGGTACTACTCGCCTGGGGAGTGTCACTGACTCCCCTGGACCTCACGTCCAGGTCATGGAGCTAGGAGCGTGCGAATTCTCCCTGTTGCTGATCAGAGTAGCGCAGCAGTAGCGTGGATCTCCAGCAGACCTTGCAGAGCTCCATCCTTCCAGGCCCCTGTGTGCCTCTCGAGTTTCCTTTTAGTAAAACTCGTGAGTGCCTTTTTCTGTTCATACTTGTACATTCCATGTATTCCCGCATTTGCGCATATCAGTGATGTAATATTTATGTAATGTTGGATCACTTCTGGTGATGACTTTGTAATTGTACTTATGTGTTGGAATGTATAATGCACCATTTGCTTCCGTACTCTGATTCTTGCCTTTACTGATGCTTGGCGTATATACGTGGGGGCACTTTCTGACCTACGTATATACGTCGCAGTGACGTCCCCGTATCCGTGGGATCGGGGCGTTACAGGATGGTATCAGAGCTTAGGCTCTTACTTCCTCAGTACGTCCAGATGGCAAATTAATGGTAAAGCAATTTGCAACTGGAATGCATGAGTCTTGGTTATACATTCCAACTACAAGTGCAGAGTTATCTAATTCTTGACCATCCTTCCTTTGATTCCTAATCCCTCCTATCCTTTCCCCTGTTTTGGTTTTATGAAGCCTTTGATTCCACCATTGTCCTCCTTGTGTTCAATTTACCCCTTAACGAAATTGCGAGGACGCAATTTTTTGTAAGGTGGATGGATTGTAATACCCCGTTCCCGGAATACGTACTTAGTTGCGTATTCAGTTTTTCGATCGTATCTTTCGATTTACTTTCTGTATTTGACCGATTTTAGTTTCAAATATTATTTTCCAATATATTAGATTTTCTATGATTTTCTGGAATTTTCTGGATTAAAAAGAAAATCTTCAAAACCGGTGTCGACCAGTGTCGCTGATCGATTCTCGGATTTTTAATTTGCAAACAGCTTGGAATTTCTAGATGGTCCTTTAGACATTTTCTCTTAAAATCACATTTCTTACCTAAATACTTTTTCTGAGAATTTTATGATTTTATGAAAATTCCACCGGAGTCGGTAGCTAATTGATTCCGAGATTTTTAGTTTTAAAACTATAAAGTATTTCTTAAAACGGATTTCACTATGAGTCTTAAAATATTATTATTGATTTTTGGTATAATTTGCGAGTCGTTCCGAGATACTTGATTTCGGGATGATTTCGGTATTTTCCGAAATGTTTTCCGTATCCTCGACTTAAACCCGGGAATCTGTGTTTCCAATATTTTCATTTTTCTAGTCAAAGAGAATATCTTCTCTTTATCATTTCTTTTCCTTTTTCCTTTTTCCTTATTTCTCTTCCTTCCTCCACTAGCCACAAGCTTTTCCAATTTTCCAAAATTCCAATCTATTCCAAAATTCCATTTTCTTCCACACATTTCCACCAACTTCCACCATTAATGCCTCTCTTTCTCTCTCTCTTCCATGGCCGGCCAAGTGGCCAAAAGAGGGACACCTCATCCCCCCTTATTTGTAAAAACCCCTCTCTTCTATCTTATTTGCATCTCCTTTACAAATCCAAACCCTATATAAACTTTCCTTTTCATTTCTACTTCCTTTTTTCACTTCACTTCACCAAAGAAATAGCCTCCACCTAATTCCTTCTTCATCAACTTCACCCTCACCAAATCCTCCTCCATCTCAACTCAACCACCAACTCCAAAACACCAAGGCTATCATCTTCACCACAACCTCAACCCCTGGCTTTTGGATTTGGGTCGTATCCTTCTTCGTCTTGGTGATATCGTCGACTTCGATCTCTTCGAACGCGTAAAGCTTCAAGTAACCGATCTATGTGAGTATTTCTACTCACCAAGACTTGGCTAATTCCTAGCATATTGGTGTTTACATATCTTGTATATTTGTATCTTCAAAATCATGTTATTTGATCATCAAACACAACCATCAAAATCTGTTCTGTATTCTGTTTCCAGACGATTAGTCGACTTGACCTAGGGATTAGTCGACTTGAAACCCTTATTTGAAACGTAACCTTTTCTGGAACACAATTTTAGTCGACTTACCTTAATTATTAGTCGACTATAAATCACTGTTAGTCGACTACCCATTCTATCCTAGTCGACTAACTTTTCCTGAAACCAAAACTCAACTTTCTGTTACTCAGTATTAGTCGACTTAACGTATCTGTTAGTCGACTTGAGATCACTGTTAGTCGACTACCCTTTCCACCCTAGTCGACTAACTTTTCCTGAATCAGAAACCCAACTCTCTGGAACCCAGTTTTAGTCGACTATACCAGACTATTAGTCGACTAACCCCTTTATTAGTCGACTACCTATTCCACCTAGTCGACTAACTTTGGCTGTCTGTTATAGTTGATTTCTTTCTTGAATCTGGATCTTATCCTTGGTGCATGTGCAATATATTATTCTTACTTGTGCTTCATGACTGATACTTCATGACTCATTACTTGATGTATATCTCCTCTTATCACTTCATATTTCCATGTCTATGTATTACCATGCAACTGCTTGTTTCATTCTTATACTTGTACCATGCCGGTGCAATTCTTACTTCTTTATCGTATACCATGCTTGGCCGACCCTTCGTGGTCGTTGATCTTGGGTTACTTCTATGTTACCACCTGCCATGTCATTACTTCCGACCTGTCAGTTTCATGCTTCCATTTAACACATGTATTTTACTTGGCAATTGATTGTTATCATCTACCACCAGACTATTATCAATCTCTTATCATGATTGGTTGCTTGTTAAATATCACCATCCTGTCATGCTATCACTTAAACCAAGGCATGATACACTTGACCTCTTGATTATCACGTTAAGGGAATGTAGTACCTGATCTCTTGTTATGTACTCCAGTTATGATTCCAGTTATAATTCTTGTTAGGACTTGTTATGATCCTGCTCATTCCCTTAATCTGATGATTATGTTGATAAACCATAAAAAGGACAACTTGTATGGGGAATGGGAGGAAGTGATGGATGCCGGAATGATACCTTGCTTATAGTTATGGAATAAAATATTGGCGGTACGTGTTAGTGGGACTCAGGGCCCACAGGAGATGCGTGTTAGGGGGACTTAGGGCCCTCAAGCTGGTCCCAGGTGTATGGGAACTACTATAAGAAGCTCTATCAGTTCTCCATCTACTTCCGGTAACAACCCTCGCCTAGCTTATATATGGATGTATGTGTTTTGAGGTATACACCAGGACACATACCTAGATATATGGGTCAGACGAGTAATAATAATAACCGATGCCTGTTGTTACACATGCTACTCCTGTTATGATTCCTGTTACACATGCTACGCTTATTATGATTCCCGTTATGTACTCCTGTCATGCATGTTATGATTCCCGTTATGTATTCCTGTCATGCCTGTTGTGTATTCCTGTTATGACTACTTTGTAACTCGGGTTGTATGTGCTTGGATTACGATGATATGAGATAAAGGTATATAGATGAGGGTTTCCTTGTTTGGATTATTCCTTCGATGTACTAGTCTCATAGAGCCGTGACCTAAGCTTATACAATCAGTTTTGCTTGTAACCGGCTTTATATCGGATTTCCTGTTTTATGATTATCATGCTATACCTGTTCATACCTGCTCTAGCCTACCTGCCTCCTGAGTACTTCTTACTTGATATCATTTGTTATATGCACACTTGTGCTCATCCTGCTTCACCACTTGGTATTGGTACTACTCGCCTGGGGAGTGTCACTGACTCCCCTGGACCTCACGTCCAGGTCATGGAGCTAGGAGCGTGCGAATTCTCCCTGTTGCTGATCAGAGTAGCGCAGCAGTAGCGTGGATCTCCAGCAGACCTTGCAGAGCTCCATCCTTCCAGGCCCCTGTGTGCCTCTCGAGTTTCCTTTTAGTAAAACTCGTGAGTGCCTTTTTCTGTTCATACTTGTACATTCCATGTATTCCCGCATTTGCGCATATCAGTGATGTAATATTTATGTAATGTTGGATCACTTCTGGTGATGACTTTGTAATTGTACTTATGTGTTGGAATGTATAATGCACCATTTGCTTCCGTACTCTGATTCTTGCCTTTACTGATGCTTGGCGTATATACGTGGGGGCACTTTCTGACCTACGTATATACGTCGCAGTGACGTCCCCGTATCCGTGGGATCGGGGCGTTACACAAGGGAGAGAGAGATTTATTGATTCAACAATCAATTACAACTTATTCCTTCTTTAAGGAATTCCAAGGGAGATTTTCAGAGGAATTTTCAGGGATACAATACATTAGGGCTCTAGCCCTTATTTATACCCACAGAGTCCCTGGGTTTAGGAAACCCCGATTGGATTCGATCCCAAACAGAAAAGGAATCTGAATCTTAAAAGGAAAGCCAAAACGCGTCTATCGGTCGACCGACCCATGTCCACGGTCAACCGGGCGGTTGACCTGACCCAAACTGAGAGCATCCTACTTTCAGTCGGTCAACAGGGCAGTCAACTGTTCCATGCCACGGTCGATCGGGCATCGACTGAGCTAATACTGTGCACGTCGTTCACATCGGTCGACCGGGCGGTTGACCGGTCTTCTCCACCGGTCGACCGGGCGGTCGAATGGGAGCATACCTGGCCTGCTTCAAAGCCCCGTCTTGCTCCTTTATCTTCCGATCTCTGTTCTACCTTCTTCCATCTCCTCTATCTCCTCTCTCCCTATAAAAGTCACATCAGGGTGATGGTTCAAGGGTATACAGGGATCGATCGAATGAGTATGGAGTCAGAGGAGGGAGTCAAATAATTGTTTACTCAGATAATTTCGTGGATGATTATCATATATATGGGCTTGATTGTATATGTGTGATATATAACCTTACTAATGTAGCTCTGATACCAACAAAACCATGTCATGCCCTATTTTTTGAAATACGGTGTATGAGTACGTGATAATGTCCAGCAGATACTAACGAAAAGTGAAATCTCTTCCATGAATATACCTTAAGCTATCAATAACGAGCGGGATAACGCGCGCACACACACACACAATCAAGCGCAGGGATAAAAGCACATTTATGAAATACAGAGTCATTAATAATATCATCCACCATATCTGAATAAGACAAGTCAAGAAAAAAAACTGAACTTACCGGAGGATAACTGAACCAGAATATGTTTTACGATCAACTCTCTATACCGGCTTTCTAATCTAGATATTGAAAAATAATAAAGGTCCATCAGAACCGGACCAACAAGAGTACACGAAGAAAGGAACAAACAGTAAAAGAGAGAATATGAAAATGCAGTAACAGTTCAAGTACAGCATTGAAATAATAAGAACAATATGATTGGCAATATCAAGAACTGAAAGTATAACAATAATAGGAATAGTCAGGATAATAGATCATGTACAAGAAGACTGTGCATGCATAGTGTGACATGTATATAATGAACATGAGATGTCCTGAATGGGTAACTATCGTGTTACATAATCATAAGATCATAAGAACACAAGATCACAAGTTCAAATAACATGGCTAGTCCAGGAATATCATATAATTAAGATAATACATGTCGCAGGAGTTTCAAGTATCAGTATCATGAAAATATATGTCAGGTACTAGATCACGTAAAGGATCAGTACGAGGCGAGCTAAATCATTGAAGACAAAGCAGGATATGATGCAAGTGATATGTCTAGTATTTTATTAACTTTATACTAAAGCAACCATCTTGTGTCCCATCCCACAAAACAATTACATATCAAATAAGTGGTGTGTTACTGGATCCTGATAGCAGGGAGAAATAGTTCATTGTACTCAGGTATCATATAATATGTAATAACAGGTGTGCGCATAAATCACTAGAACATAAGATCACGCGTGGCATCCAAACCCACAAGGGGTCGCCCTTCCAAGCACACCTCCCGGATTTCTCTTGCTACCAGTCTCCCCCAGTAAGCCCGCCTTGATTAATTTCATTAATCAATGTAAGTGCAAGATAGTTTGTGACTCAGTGTACATGATCTGAAAACTGTGTCAAAAATATCAGTGTCAGATTGTGAATATAATGTGTATCATGATCACGGGATAATGTAAATAGTGACAATATCAAGTAATAAATGCAAAGTAGTGCAAGTGATGTCAGTGTCGTTAGATGGGATCCAATGGTCATAGGAAACTTTTCATGATCATAAGTATTATAATCCAATAAAATATTCTCAATAATGTATCACAAGATATTTTGATCGATTTTCTCAAGATAAATTTCATATTGTTCATTTCATTATTATCCAGTTATCCTCAAGATATAGATGACAGTATTTGTCACGATCAGTATAAATTTTCGTGTCACTAAATCAGGCTATCACACACAAACAATAATGTCAATTTAAGTTTAGTAGCGTGCATGAACAATAATGAGATGCAAAATGATATGCAAGAGAAAGTAACACGATCGTGAGGTGAAATCGGTAATAATATTAAGAATATAATAATTAAAGGATATAAAAGGAACAAAGAAGGTATAACATAATCACGGGACAATACAGATAACTAAGAATATGACATCGAGAGATAACAATTAGAGGATAATATCATAATCAATAGGAAAATCAAAGAGAAGAGAAGCGCGTACACTTGCCTGATGTCATTGAAAGCTGATTTCCCTTAACGACAACTGACACTGAGTAAGATTCACAGCTTAAATATTATATGAGTTAATTAGAAAACTTGACATTTTTTTATTCAGTGATAAGTCAGATAAGAATGTAATGTTGAGTATTTATTAAATAGCGTATAGCTTTATTATAGATATGGTTGGTTTAATATTTTCAAATAATTCACTTTTCTGAATTTAGCAACCATCCATTAAAAATATAATTTCATAATAAAATACATGCACAAACTAATAAATTAATGTTTAATATTTACACGTGACTAGATTATGAATTTACAATTTTTAATAATATTTATAAATTTATTGGGCAATTAAAATAGGCAAACATTAAATAATGATTATAAGGAATATTTTATTTTAAGTTACTCTAAGTAATATTGCACCCAAAATAATTTTACAGAGTCACAAATTCAGTTTGTGATTTTTAGTGAATTTTCTTAGATATTTTGAGTTTATTTCTAATTTTTCTGAATTTAAAATAAGCCTAAAAATAAATAAAAACCTTAACGGGTATGTTTGCTATGTAACGGGTCTGTTAGCTACAGTGTTGGGTCTGGTTTGCTACAAGGTTAGGTCTGAATGTTACAGTAACATTTTTGAATTTCATCAGATTTTCTTCTCTTCTTTTCTTTTTCTTTTTCTTTCTTTTTTTTTATTAATGGGTCGGGTCCGGGTCTGTTGTACAGACCCGAACACAGTCTGGGTCTGCCCAGGCGGGGCCTGACCCAGCCTGGCCCAACTAGATCTAGGTCGGGCCTGGCCTGGCTTAGGCTTGGCTAAAGCCTGGTCTGGCTCGACCAAGCCTGGCAGAGAGCAGCTGTGCTGTTCTCGTCCAGAGCCTGGCCGAGGCAGCACAGTTTGTTTTTTTTTTTTTTGTTTCTCTATGATAAATTTTTTTGTAAAATCTAATAAAAATTATGATAATTAGAAAGTATATCTAGGGTATCCAACATATTTTTATTAGGATTTTAGAACAAATATTTCATGGTGAAATTGGTAATTTAACTAGTGTACGCTACGTGTTCGACGAAATGCCAAAAAGAACTAAAATATACAAAAATATGAAATCACTTACCCAGAACACTTTCCTTTAGTCTGAAATCTCCTTCATCATGTCCAGCACCTCAGGGTCTTTCTAATCTTGGAAGAGAAAGAGAGAGAGAAAAGTGGAAAAGAGTGGGAATTGAATTTTTGTCAATGTGATTTGAGATGGTGGAATTGCCTCTTATATAGGCACCACCAATCCCAAATAACTTCTAGGAGTGATTGGTACATGGAGAGGGTAATGGGTCAGGTTGTGGTGAGTGAAAGTTAGAGGTAGAAAGAGTGGGAGAAGTTGGAGAGAGTGGGAAAGTGGGGGATAGTGGAAGAGTATTAAACAGAAGCATAAATAAATGAGCCTGGGCTTTAATAATATATGCCAATTTGGCAAAATAGCATAGACTTGTGATTCTCTCTTGGCTGACCTGGGTTCAAGCCCTAGAGGTCGCAAAAATATCTAGAACTTTATTACTTTTATTTTTAATTTCATTTTTTTCTTTTGCCTTTTCTTAATTCGGTTAAATTACTATTTAATTCGAAAAATTTCTAAAAGTTCTTAAAAATAGTGATTGAGGCTAAACCTGCACAAAAAAATACGAGATTATAGAACTTAAGAAAGGAATGTGCAAGTGCTCAATTCTTCCGCTATAGCAAGTGGCTATGCGGGTCGTGATCCACAAGGAGGGTTTGCGATGGAAGCTTTACGTGTTTTTATTGAAATCTTATGAAAATAAGCGAAGGTTCTTCTCTGTTTTTAAAGTTAAGAAAAAGGAAAAGAAAGTTAATGGTTAAAGTAAGAAGAAAACGAGAGATGAAGAAGGTGAAAAATCAGAAAACAATGAAGCGAATATGTACAACTGAAGTGGAGGAAAAGAATGGAAACGATTGGGAAGAAGTGGTGAAAGAAATCGTGTTGGCGATCTATACTATAGCGATAAAGAAAAGAAAGAAAGCTAAGAATTACTTACCTAGTTTGGTGATGACTTACTTGGAAACCTGCGCAAGTTCAACCTTTGCTTCGGAGGCATTCAACGCATAGATCATAAACTTGAACTCAGTCCCCGTGCACATTATATCGTCAAGCGTATGAAGTACGAAGTGATGCGAAGCTTAGAAGAGGAGATCGTCTTCATGAACTATCGCTGGCTCTCACGTAGCTTAGTGATACATGCTTTGGACTTCACTTGTAGACTCAACACATAAAACCAAGGTGAAGTAGAAGAGGAAAACGAAAAGCAAAACAAATGTAAAGTAAAGATACAAACATAAACAAATGTTACCTTTATTGCTTACTGAGACAATGAAAGAAAGGAGGAGTACATCGGTGTCACTCTCAACATCAGCCTCTCTCTCTTACTTACATGAATCATCATCTACCCTAAGCTACATACAAGTTACATAAAACTAAACTACAAATGGAAAAACTAGTCTAAAATCCTAATCTGCATTCGCTTCCTTTTGCCTTTGAGTGCAGGTATTTATAGGAGAAATGGAGGGGGTAGAGGTGGATATTCAGTTCTGATCTGCTGTTTGTTGGCTTGTTGATTGCTGAATATCACTTAACAACTGACTGAATTAGAAATAATGACCAACATAAGAGTTGTAGCTCTGTCAGTCTGCTTTCTGGATCATCTTGAATCATCAGAATTGAGATTCTGTAGCAAAAGTTATGATTCGAATACTAAAATGTATCCAGTCAGAATCTGAATCAAACTTGCTTGATTTTTGCTTCAACCGATCGATTCTGAGAGGATTCTTCTCAACCAGTTTTCAACCTCTTGATTTTTCCCTGATTTACTGAGTGTGAATTAATTCTGATTTAATTCAGAATTTTGGTGGGCTTTGGGCTCATTTCTCTTCATCTCCTTAAAGAATGGGCCTGCAAATAAATTCAACATTTAATTAGGACAATGCAGGCTTTTATTCTAAAATAAGTATGAAAATATGATATTAAATATGCAACATTAGCGACCAATCACACCCCCACACCTATCTTTTGCTCGTCCTCGAGCAAAACAACTAAACTATACTAAGGATTATTAGACCACTTTCGCAGGTCACGCGATTGCACTGAGCATGTGCAACAAGCCGTTAAACCTCTAGGTTACCCCTAGAGGACGAGTTTTGTCTCGTGAGGGTTTTCAGCGGATTGCACCCACAAAATCCATAAAGAAAGGGAAATAAAGAGTTAGTATTTTCGAAAAGCATTTTGAAAGAGAAAAAATATTTGACATATAATTGTAAGATTTAAGCAATCTATAAGTTATAGGAAAACTGAATTTTTCATTCCTAAACTTAATCTCTATTCAAAAATTTGTTATCAAATTAAAGTAAGGAGTCAATTGTACTTCTCATCTCGTCTATTACTTTACCCTAAGTCATATGCACTTGTGACTGTTAAAATTTTGACTAAGGGTTCATTAACTCTAACTCTTATGCCTTATTTATTTATATATATATATATATTTTGGTGGTATTATTCCTTAGTTTAGGCTTTCTAATCTGCCCATGTAACGAGCCTTTAATCGATGACTCCCAAACCAGACGGTCTTAGGGCACCGGGTGAGAAGACACCCCTCGGACTTAAGGACTCGAGCAAACAAGGCCACAAAACTAAGGATTTTATTATATGAACCTCTTTTAGGCGTGAATACTTATGCTTTATTAGGCACAAATACCCAGCTTAATCAGAGGATCTAATCATCTTTCGCATAAATACTAAGGCTTGCTTAGGCCAAAGCACCTAGCTAATCAATAATTAGATTTATTCATTTTTTTTTTACTTATCTAATCATCTTTCGCATAAATACTAAGGCTTGCTTAGGCCAAAGCACCTAGCTAATCAATAATTAGACTTATTCATATTTTTTTTAAGGCATAAGAATCTTTGTTTTTGAACCCTAAGCGTGTAAGTGTATGAAGTGTGCATATTTCATCAAGGTAAAGATCAAGACTAAATTACTTTGACAAATTATCTTCCTAACTCTAAAAATCAAACAAATAATCTTATTTTGACCAAGTATAAGAAATCCTAATTTAGATTTTCCTATTCCTTAAAATTAACTTAATTTCTTACAAAAATAAGTCAAAATATTGTTTCTATTTTTCAAAAAAATTTTAAAAGTAAAGGAAAATGTTAAATTTTTTTTTATTTTAAAGAAAAAGAAAAGTTATGTTAGACCCTCCCCCACACCTATCTCATGCATTATCCTCAATGTATGAATTAATGCATAGATGCATGAAAAAGAAGAAAGGGAAGGAAAGTGTTACCTTATGGTGGTGGTTCCGGTGGTGGTCTGATTGGTCCACGAAACGCGGCCCAATCAACTTTTCTTGGGTCTCGGAGGAACCCACCAAGAATTTCTTTAATATAACCCATTAAAAAGATGAATCCATAAAGGATCTTTATTAAGTATTTAACCCCATCTAATTTCCAAATTCCATAATTGATTTCGGAGTCAAATTTGTCAACCACATCGTCCCAGAATGGAGTATGAAATGATAGAACAGTTGACTTGGACTCAGGAAGGACAGGAACTAATACCGACTCAGGAAGGTGACTTAAGTCAAGTAAAGGTTCAAGAGTCGAAATTGGTTCAGAAATTGGGTCCAAGTCAAGAAGTTGAAACTCCAGTCCACATGTATTTTCCAACAATGGAATGTGACCTAATATGGGTGATTCCAGTTCAGAAAGGATAGGTGGAGGAATCAAAACTGACTCTAGAATATTATTCAAGTTTGGTAATACAACAGGAGTCAAGATTGATTCAGAAAGTTGAACTGGATCACAGATATGAGAATCTAGGTCACATATCTCATTGACTTCAATATCAAAAAATTGAGAACTTGCCAATTTGTCAATAGGATCTTCAAGAGTGTATAATTGGTCAAGTTCAATATGATCCTCACAGATGGGTGATTCAATTTCATTATGGATTGGAACAGGATCCAATGTTGACTCGGGAAAAAGATTGAAATCAGGTGAAGATACCGGAGTCATTATTGAATCAGGAAGAAGCATTGAATCACTAAGTTGGGGTTCAAGATCATATTCATTCTCAAGTTCTATTTCAGGAAAAGGAAAACTTGCTAAACTATCAATATCTTTTTCAAAATTTGGAGTTTGGGCAAGTTCAAGTGGTTGTTCTGAAATGGAATCTTGATTTCCAAAACTACATGACTCTTCAGCTCTAACAGAATAGTTAGTGACATCAGGACGGTGGGAACGTAGAGATTCGACCATCATATCTATGTCACGATTACGAGTGTTTTGAGCCTGAGTCATGGCTTCAAGCATCTTTTCATAGTTGATAGGTTCATTGTTTTGATGAAAAGATGAAGAATTGTCTTGGAAGTGGTAGTGAAATTGTGAGTCCATCAGATTTTGGGATTTGTGTTTGGACTCACGCATACTCATTTCCATAATTGATGGTTTCCTATTTTGGACGGGTGGAACTGAGTATGAATCTTGAACATAATGTGGATTGGGTGGAGAAGGAGGGCAAGGTGGTTGGAAATTATGCTCGGGGGAGGTGAATCCCCACTGACTCGGTGAAGAGTTGAAATCATTATGGAAATTATAGTTATTAGATGGGGGTATGGGTCATATTGATTCGGATAAGACCAATCCGGCACACTAGGTTGGTTAAAGTCATGTTATGCCGGGTTGGTAATATCCGAAAAAGAGTTTGATGTGTAATATGGATTACTATTATAGTTGAAAAAAGTATTATTATATTCCATATCACATAATAGAATACAAACAAATAAAAACAAACAAATAAACAAACAAAAAAAAGAAAAAAATTCTAGCCTAAGTTAGGGTAGACTTAGGACCTAGACGACTCCTAACTGGTTAGACTGTCCACGGGAGGTCTAATGTAGACTTTAACCACAAGCTAATCAGCCAGGTCAGGGCAAGGTTGGTGGGAGGTTTTCCGTCAAAGACGTTCCTTAATTAAATAACCACCAACCTTCGGGGTTTCGGCCCTCAATCCCTTTCCTAGACACTGATTTTGCAAGAGTTAGGTTCCAACATTGTTCCCCCCTAGGATAATCTCCTAATTGAGTCCGAGATGTCCCTAGGGCCAACGTCTACTTTTTATTAAATTAGGCTTGGGTTAGTGAGTGCTTGGGAAAATGATTTGCGGGCTAAGGAAAGGGTGATAAAATCCCCACCTTATCTTATTTACGGGTATGCCCTTAAAATTGAATTGTGCAAGTGTACAAGAAATATAACTAGGATACACTCAAAGCATGAAAATCAAGCAAGAGTTGATTCCTAGTCTACATGCAATGCAAAACGTACCTTGCCTCCAGCACTCTTCAACAGTAAAAGTAAATGAATTGAAAAGACACGTGCCTAGAAATGCAAATGTCTAATCAACTTTTAACGATTACAACCAATTTTTTACTGTTGACTTTATTAAGCAGGTATAGGCTGAATATTACAGGGAATTAAGTAATGCAGCAGAAGTATTTTGCAGAATCAGAGACCCTGCAGAAAAATGATCAGTAGTGCACTCCTTATTGCCGCAAATTTGCGGCAAAAGCCAGGATTTTGCGGCAATTTGGAGGGATCCTGGTCTCTGCTTTCGAGAGCAGAGGCCCAGGTCCACTTATATGTCACTGCAATGCAAAGTTCCTATTTTCTTCAACCTATAACCTGCAATAAAGAAGAAAATTCGTTTAGTTCTAAAAAATTTGCAATAAAAATTCAGATTTCAATAAAAACCGTTTTACCCTCCCCGGCAACGGCGCCAAAATTTGATTGAGGCTAAACCTGCACAAAAAAATACGAGATTATAGAACTTAAGAAAGGAATGTGCAAGTGCTCAATTCTTCCGCTATAGCAAGTGGCTATGCGGGTCGTGATCCACAAGGAGGGTTTGCGATGGAAGCTTTACGTGTTTTTATTGAAATCTTATGAAAATAAGCGAAGGTTCTTCTCTGTTTTTTAAGTTAAGAAAAAGGAAAAGAAAGTTAATGGTTAAAGTAAGAAGAAAACGAGAGATGAAGAAGGTGGAAAATCAGAAAATAATGAAGCGAATATGTACAACTGAAGTGGAGGAAAAGAATGGAAACGATTGGGAAGAAGTGGTGAAAGAAATCGTGTTGGCGATCTATACTATAGAGATAAAAGAAAAGAAAGAAAGCTAAGAATTACTTACCTAGTTTGGTGATGACTTACTTGGAAACCTGCGCAAGTTCTACCTTTGCTTCGGAGGCATTCAATGCATAGATCATAAACTTGAACTCAGTCCCCGTGCACATTATATCGTCAAGCGTATGAAGTACGAAGTGATGCGAAGCTTGGAAGAGGAGATCGTCTTCATGAACTATCGCTGGCTCTCACGTAGCTTAGTGATACATGCTTTGGACTTCACTTGTAGACTCAACACATAAACCAAGGTGAAGTAGAAGAGGAAAACGAAAAGCAAAACAAATGTAAATTAAAGATACAAACATAAACAAATGTTACCTTTATTGCTTACTGAGACAATGAAAGAAAGGAGGAGTACATCGGTGTCACTCTCAACATCAGCCTCTCTCTCTTACTTACATGAATCATCATCTACCCTAAGCTACATACAAGTTACATAAAACTAAACTACAAAATGGAAAAACTAGTCTAAAATCCTAATCTGCATTCGCTTCCTTTTGCCTTTGAGTGCAGGTATTTATAGGAGAAATGGAGGGGGTAGAGGTGGATATTCAGTTCTGATCTGCTGTTTGTTGGCTTGTTGATTGCTGAATATCACTTAACAACTGACTGAATTAGAAATAATGACCAACATAAGAGTTGTAGCTCTGTCAGTCTGCTTTCTGGATCATCTTGAATCATCAGAATTGAGATTCTGTAGTAAAAGTTATGATTCGAATACTAAAATGTATCCAGTCAGAATCTGAATCAAACTTGCTTGATCTTTGCTTCAACCGATCGATTCTGAGAGGATTCTTCTCAACCAGTTTTCAACCTCTTGATTTTTCCCTGATTTACTGAGTGTGAAATAATTCTGATTTAATTCAGAATTTTGGTGGGCTTTGGGCTCATTTCTCTTCATCTCCTTAAAGAATGGGCCTGCAAATAAATTCAACATTTAATTAGGACAATGCAGGCTTTTATTCTAAAATAAGTATGAAAATATGATATTAAATATGCAACATTAGCGACCAATCAAATAGCAAATATTATTTTAAGCATTACTGAAAAATTGGATACACTAAATTCATTCTCGATTGTAAATTAAAAATTCTAGAGTCGTATAGTGACACCAATGGTTCTCAGATTTTGCGAATCTTCAATTAATTTGGAAATTTTTCAAAAAAATATAAAAAAATCTGAAATATTGAAAATATTATTAGAGTTAATATAGACTCAATTTAGGCCACCGAGATGCCCAATACAGGTATTTATACCATATCGCCACCTGTGGAAGATACATGTGACTGGAACCGAGAGTTACAACTACTCCTTTGGAAGACACTTCAGGTTATCCTCCAATCAGTATTTAAACTCACAAGAAGAGAAGGATGAGATGTCTCGAGTACCATATGTGAGTGCGGTGGGATCACTGATGTATTCTATGGTTAGGCCTGTCAATGGGTCGGGTCTAGACCCGGACCCGACCCGATTAAGCGGGTATGGAAAGGACTACTCTGAACCCATACCCGTTTACCCGCATACCCGTATACCCGATTATTAAATGGGATGGGCCTGATTTTTACTTGAACCAGACCCGATTACCCATTTACCCATTTCAGAACATAATATAAATAATACTAATAGAGTTAAAACCCTGGAGATCTAGGCTTCAGACTCCATGAGTAAATGATATCTTTGTGCTTTAAATGTTGAAGATTGTTGGTTGATTAGTGGATGATCTTATTTTTGTGTTTTCCCAAATAAATTAGTGGTATTTCATCAAAAATTTTCCCTCCACCTCTTGCACATGGTTGCATTTCATCCTTTATTGATATTAAAACATACTTTCTTTCTTTTTACAAAAGTTTTTCCCCTCCCTTCATGTGCTTTTGTTACTGTTTTTGTTTATGTATCTTGTTTTTTCTTTGTTATGGGTTCGGGTAAACGGGTCTGGACCCGTGGTACAGCGGGTCCGAGTATGGAAACCCGCCTTCTGAACCCGCGGGTAAACGGGACGGATATAGTACCCTCTTGGGAAATGGGTCCGGGTCTGGTATCACCTGTACCGCTCCGAACCCGACCCATTGACAGGCCTATCTATGGTCTATGTTAGGCCTGATTTAGCCTATGCAGTTATTACAGTAGGTCGGTTCATATCGAATCCAAGTAAGCAATATTGAGAAGTAATGAAGTGGATGTTACGATATCTGTGAGGGACTGCGAGATTAGCGTTGGCATTTCAGAGGTTGAAAACAGGAAGATTTAAGGTATTACAAGGATATGTTGTCAAAAACATGCACAAGACATGAACAGGCTTAGTCTGTCAATAGCAGCACAAGTTATCGACAACTAAGCCAATGCGGTAGGTAGGCGATCGATCATGAGCCAATAGAGACTAAGGATAACTCAATCTGTCGACAACTACATGTAGCTGTCGACAACAGAGTACTTCCTGTCGAAGGCAGTTGAGAGGAGATGACCCCAGACTCAATAGAAACTCAACGTGTCCCAATCTGTCGACAGCTGACATGCAGCTGTCAATAGCTGTAGGAATGTCTAAATTCTGAGTTGTTTTCTGATTGGGATTTTGAAGAGGTTTCTGAAACTTTTCTTTCAGAGGCGATTGATTGGATTGTTAAGATGATTTTGTTGAATATTTGGAAGATTTAGATTTATTCTAGATGTTTATAAAATCTCTAAAGTTGTGGGTTTTTGGTATCATGCTCAAGAGAGATTTCCACTTTGTATTGAGAGTTTGAGAGATCCTATATACAGATCCTTGTCAGTTCTTGTATTGCTTCTTAGGTTAGTAATATTTTCTCCCCTCCTCCCTCAAATCGTGTATTTCTTGATTTGTGTTCTTCCTCTTGTGGTGAATAAGTATATTTCTTGCTAGGGTAAATCTCTCGGTGCTTTCACAGTTACTCTTATTATTTGGTGATGTCTATCACAGTTACTCTTTAGTTCTGAGTTTGTTACGGTCATGTCTGACTTTGATTTATAAATCTAAATTTGAACCGATAAAACTATGTGTGGATTCAGGCAAAGCCATTTATCAGGGAGTCACGAATTGAAGAAATTGTGGATTCAAGTATAGAGGGCGGGTACCATGGCAAACTCTGGGTGCTTCATCAGTTCCGTCATGGCAAACTGGGAGAAGAAGAAGAGAGGCGCATTTTGTACTATTTTTGAGTGGTAAAAGGGTCAAAAAACTAATGGACTCTTGTATTAATCTGATGAGTGTGTTACTGAATTTGATGGGTGTCAATATCCACTCATTTATTTATTATCATATTAATAATAATTGAATAATACCTAGTTATTTAATTATCAATTTTAATATTTAATAATATTATATAAACAAGATATATTATTTTTTATTATTTAATTATAAATAACTAGTTTCACAACTAATAATTATATGACTAATTGTCTCTTAAAAATAGGCTAAATATATATAATTTTAGTTATTGTTGCTATCTTTGCATTAACTAATTAGATCTATGACGTAATTGCTATTAATCTTTTATGATAAAAAATTAAATTCTACTTATTTAACCATAGTTATTAATTAAATAACTAATTATTATTTTGTTACTATTTATCGATATGACCTACTATTAATTTTGACTAATAATATTTTATTATTAATAATAAAAACTATTATCCTAAATATTTATTTATACCTTTATAATTAATAATTAACTCTTTTTATTAATAGTTATTACTAATTACCAAGTAATATTTATTATCAATATAGTAATGGTTACTATCGATTAGTCATAATTATTATTTCTGTTGTTATTATCAATTTAAAAGAATAATTTAGGTAGGGTTGATATGAGAAGAGATAGATACGATAGATGATATTCATATGTGCATACATCACGTTGAGAAGTGAATAAAAGAATAATAGACTTAAATAAAAAAAAAAGTTATTAAAGCCTAACAGCTTAACATTTAAGCCCAATGGTGCTCTCCCAACTCTCCAACAGTGATCTCAGAATGATCAGAACCTGAGTAAATCCATCGGGTTATTTGGTAATCGGGTTTGGATTGAATTCATTCATTTGGCCATCCAATAAGAAACTGACACATCGCCAGAATCCACACTCACCTTCTTCTTCTTCATTTTTTTTTTAATTATTTTTTTAACTTTCAGAACCCATCCACATATCCAAATTAATCATGGGATATTGTGGGCCCATTGCCACCACTTCTTGTTGGGAATCTTGGGATCCTCACCCCAACTCCTCTCTCTCTCTCTCTCTCTCTCTCTCTCTCTCTCTCTCTCTGTGGGCATGCAAGGCAGCTCCAAGCTGGGAGCAGTTCAGTCCAGTCACCTCGCACTTATCCCACAAAGCTTGGGCAAATAAACAAAACACATGCATCGTTGCATTATTATTCACTTGGGACCAGGCACAGATTCTTTTTTTTTACTTTTTTTTCTATTCCTCTTTGTTTGGACAACAAAACTGAAGGGTTGACACGACTGATGAATCATGTTCAAGGGGGAAAAAAAAAAAAAGATAAAAAAAGAAAATGCGATCTTCTTGGGGAAAAAAAAGTTTATAGATTATGAAATTGTTTAATGAGATTTTTCCAGCTCATCTCATCGCTGTGGCCCCTTTTGCATCCAACCATTTGAAGAACTTAAAAAACAGAAAAAGAAAAGAAAAACTTAACTGCCCACACATCTTAGGGTTTCCTGTCAATGGTCGGGTTCGTGACGGTGCTGGAATTATCATAGCTGGACCCGTTTAATATTATTAGTACCAAACCTGATCTGTTTACATCTAAAATCACCATTCTTGTATCCGTCCGTTTCGTAACGGGTCCAAAACCTGTTTATCTTCTACCTTGTTCATTCCTTCTCGCAAACCATTGATTCAAACTATGGATATAACCACTTGCTTCAATATCTCACAATATAAATTAAAATATGATAAATCCAGCAAACAATTGACACAAACTAAATACAATAAATTCAAACAACAAATATAAGAGTCTACAACATTCAAAATAACATCAAATACAAGTTATTTAACTTTTGATTAAGCCATATTAATGTATTATTAATTAAACAGGTATGAGTCTTAATCCGGTACGGTATAGTACAGTTCTAGTAGAATCAGATTTGACCCGTTTACTAATCGGGTAATCGGGTTTGGGTCCTATTCAGATCCACGAGTATAAAAAACTAACCAAATCTTTGTATTCGGATCCAGTACGGGTCCAGACCCGACCTATTGACAGACCTGAGCTGGGCTGATAAATTTGCTTTGGATTCCAACTCTAATTTCTGTTTTGGATCTTTCAAAATCATATTCTATGAGAGGTACTGAATTTTAAAAGTAAATTTGATTTTTATTCCATCTAGATACAGATTTATAGCATATTATACTTCAGCTACCTTAGTTCAGTACTTCAATATAATTGGTTTTCATGTAACATAATGTATATAACATTATATTGTACCTGGTCGTGTTTAGATATTCTAACACTTCGAAAAAATAAAAATAAGATGACACATTTGAGTGAAAAAATATTACTAGTTTCATTTGATTTTTTTAATAAAAATTGTAATATTTGGTGAGAAATATTAGATTTAGATAATTCAAAACCAAAATCCAAATTTGATAAACATATTGATTGGGTTTGAAGTTATATTGAGATTCGAGATCTTTTAATGGATTTGGTTACCTCTTATTTGAGCCGCACTAGGAAACTAGCATGACACTGCTGATAAACTTACAGGTATTAGTTATAACAATGCATTTTGCTAAATTCTTGACATTGCGAAAGCGGTATTAGACAGTTATCGTACTACATGTTGTGCGCCGATGACAACAACTAAATAGAGAATTCCACAGATCTCCAAGCACAAAGAACACTCAACAAACACAAGAAGAACACACAAATCGCAAACACACGATCTAACGAGGTTCGGTCTCAATGCCTACGTCCTCGGGGCAATCAAATGGAGAGATTAATCACTAGGAAGATGATTACAATAGTTAGCAGCCTCTTTAAATGAAAGAAAGCTCTATCTAATCCTTTTTCGTAGGTACTAAACTCTAAAAATCAACTTTAGGCTTAAATACCCAGATTTGCGGAGCAGCAGATTTTTGCCCAAACCCGACTGTCGGTCGACCGGTCCGGCGACCGACATACACCCCCGGCCGACCGGTCGGTCGGCCGAATTTAACAGAGAGTTTGGCTCTTACAGTCAGGGTGTTTCGGTCGACCGGCCAGTCGTCCGCCTAAGACCCTGTGCATGCTGTGCATGTCAGTCGACCGGACCGGTCGACCGACCTGCCTGATTCTGCTGCTGCTGCTTTCTTCTGTTGCTATTTCCCTTCGTCTTCGTCGTCGACTTCCTTGGCGATCACTCGACGACCCCTCGACAATTTATGTCAACTTCCTTAGTAATATTCTCTCTTTCCAACAATTCTCCACCTCGGTGAAGATTTTTCAAATCTGAGCCGATCTCCAACGTACCCCAGTCTATTACCTGGCGAAATCGACACACGATCTCGGCGAAATCGACACACGATCTCGGCTTGCGCGCACCAGACGAAATCGACACATGATCTCGGCTTGGAATCTTTAGCTCAGCTATCCACTGAAACGCACCACACATGCCTTCCTTATACTTCACCTTAGGAGAATTTCCATACATGCTGACTACCAACATGGCTTCTACTCCGCAACTTCACGACCTCACGAAGACTTCCTCACGAGCCAACACTGACTCTCCAACTGACCAGCTCTATCTAGTCTTCCTGTCTTCCACTGACGGTCCACCAAGTCTGTGTAGAGCCCACCAAACATTCATCGGCTTCAACTGGATGCACATCACTCCTTATGCAAGCTCAACATCTTCTCTTCGGAAGATCACCTGTTCCTCGAGACCACAACACCTCACCACTACGTGAAGTCGAACTGGCCACAACACTTCACCTCTACGTGAAACCTCTCCACCTCTACGTGGAGTTCCATCGGCCATAACTCTTCACCTCTACGTGAAGATCCAAACAGCTTCTCGAGAACCCAAATAGCTCCATAAGAGTTGCATCACCATATGACTGCGCCTTTACGGCTGCCTACATACCTTTGCCCAAATGAATCAAGCCAACCGTAGTTCATTTAAGATGAGCTTCATCAAGCTCAAGCACTGATACCTCTATTTGCAGCAGTGAACATGTCTAACCGAGTCATATGAACCTCTTCCTAACCATCATGGAGAACAACGGCCTTCAACTTCAGCTTGTCACGATCACAAGCTTGAGATTCATGCTTCTTTCCCCACAAGCGTGGTTTCACCTTTGTTCCTATAGCTGCAAACAACTCGACATTCTCAACAATGTCGTTAACTTGTTCAGCATCACCTTTTGTATCATGATCTCCACCCGGTGTCACCTCCGATGAAGTCTCCCCTAATGCCGAACCAACTAGAGATGATGGAGTAGCATCAACCTCCACCCGCTGCGATCCTTCCTTGGTCTTCATCCTCTCTACCTGCTGAGAGACGGTGGACTTCGACATTGAAGTCTCTCCAAAAGTGACATGCCTGCTCATCACGATCTTCTTGTCTTCTGGGTCCCACAACCGTAGCTGTTTCCCTTGACACCCAAATAGACAAGCCTCTTTACTCGTGGATTCACCTTGCCATTCTTGGCACTGAAGTAGGCCGGACTTCCAAACTCCCACAGCAAACAATGATCTTGAGCAGCTTTCCCAGACTAAATTTCCAACGGAGCTTTACCTCCAATCGCAGTCGATCTGTTCATGAGATGGCTAGCATACTCGGTCGCCTCAGCCCAAAACGACCTGTCTAATCCTGCATTAGACAACAACCTCCGAACCTTCTCCAGCAAGGAACGGATCACTTCTTTAGCAAACCCATCTATACCTGTTGTGAAGTGAGTTGCAATACCTGTGTTCTGGCAAATTGTAGGAACTGGTACATGTCCTTTCCAACATTACCAATATGAAGCTCCTTTATCTTCCTACCTATTTGCCTCTCCATTCTTCCTCTCCACTTCACCAACACATCTAGGGCTTCACTCCTTTGTCTCATGGGATATATCCAAACCTGCCTAGATGAACCATCAATAAATGAGACAAAGTACCTGTGACCTCCAAGCGATGCCTTCTTAGCAGGTCCCCAAATGCACATGTGAACCCAATCAAGAAGACCTTCATTGTGGTGAGTACTGGTGCTGAATCTCACCTTTTTCTTGTCCAGAACGCTATGTCCACTTTCCAACTCGCAGGTAGCAGTACCTTCCCTTTCCTTCTTTGCAGGAGCTTGCAAAGATTCTTCTTCTTCCTGTCCGACCTTTCCCTGCCAGACCTCCAGACCACCAACATCTGAAGAACTCGAAGTCTCCACCTGATCTGTAATCGTACTACCCTTCAGGTAGTAGAGGTTTCCTCGGCGGACGCCCTTCATCACCACCATCGAGCCCTTGATCATCCTGAGATTGCCATCTCGAACAGATATCACCATGCCCGATGCTTCCAAAGTGCCAACTGAGATAAGATTCCTTTTGAGCTGAGGTACATACCTCACCTCCTTCAACTCTCGAACTATCACATCATCTATCTTGATGCGAACTGTACCCATCCCTTCAATATTACACGAATGGTCATCCCCCATGACCATGTAACATCCATCCAGCTTCTCAAAGCTAGAAAATCAGGCCCTGTTCGGGCACACATGATAGGTGGCTCCGCTATCCAAGATTCACTCAGCACTATCTGAGTCACTAATAGTAGGGGTAGTAACTGAGAGAGAGAACACCGATGAGTCATCATCCGATCCATCTGCCTGTGCAAGATTCGTCTCGATTTTTGACTCCACCTTCTTATCGTTGGCCTTTGGGCATTCTGCTTTCCAGTGTCCTAGTTCCTTGCACAAGGCACACTGATTCCTTTTCAGATTTCTGAACCCCGGCCTGAATTTCGATCTTCCTCTAACCTCCTTGCCCTTCCGCGATGAACTTCTACCTCTTACTTCCAGTGCCTCCGCCGATGAGCTTGACTGAGAAGGTTGTCTCTCCTTCTTCCTTGTCTCATAACTTATCAGTGCATATGACACCTCATGGTAGTCCAAAGTCTGCCTACCATTGATAAACGTCATAGTGAATGTCTCATCCTCCTCCGGTGGGAATGCGTTCAGGAGAATGACCGCCTTGCCTTCTTCTTCTACCATGACATCCACGTTTATCAGATCTGTAAGAAGCTTTGTGTATCGGTTGATGTGCTCATTCACTGTGCTCCCCTTCTTCATCCGAAACTGATACAGCTTACTCATGAGCTGCAACCTGGATTCAACACTCTTCATGAGGTATTTCTTCTCAAGGGTATCCCACAGTTTCTTCGCCGACGTCTCATGTTGCACAAGATATTTTATGTCTTGTGACAAACATGAACGTATCAAGCCACATGCCGACCTGTTCATCTTCGCCCACTCTTCATCAGTGGTTGTGCTCTTCTTTCTCTCCAATAGGAGAGTATCCTCGAGGTTTGATGCATTTAGCGCATCCATAACCTCGCATCTCCACATACCGAAGTTATTAGTACCATTGAACTTAACAACTTCAATCCTTGGGTGAGAGTTCATTGTTCTAACAGATGCAATTTCTTCTGCCATTGAGATTTTTCCTGATTCTCTATTTATGCGGAAGAACAACCAACTTGAAATAGATCTCTACTCAGATAAAAATAGGATTTTTACCTGTCCCTTGAAACCCTAGATCGAGTTTCTCTCCGGATCTACTTCACCACAGATTCAACGAGCCCTCCTTGCGTCCTTCTGAGATCGACACACGATCTTCTCGAACACCACTACCTCCGATCTGAGATCGACACACGATCTCCACCGGATCAGATCTCAAACCCTTCGAATCCTCAGAAATCCCAAGCACAACCTGGAAGCTCTGATAGCATTTGTTGTGCGCCGATGACAACAACCAAATAGAGAATCCCACAGATCTCCAAGCACAAAGAACACTCAATAAACACAAGAAGAACACACAAATCGCAAACACACGATCTAACGAGGTTCGGCCTCAATGCCTACGTCCTCGGGGCAATCAAATGGAGAGATTAATCACTAGGAAGATGATTACAATAGTTAGCAGCCTCTTTGAATGAAAGAGAGCTCTATCTAATCCTTTTTCGCAGGTACTAAACCCTAGAAATCAACTTTAGGCTTAAATACCCAGATTTGCGGAGCAGCAGATTTTTGCCCAAACCCGACTGTCGGTCGACCGGTCCGGCCGACCGACATACACCCCCGGCCGACCGGTCGGTCGGCCGAATTTAACAGAGAGTTTGGCTCTTACAGTCAAGGTGTTTCGGTCGACCGGCCGGTCGTCCGCCTAAGACCCTGTGCATGCTGTGCATATCGGTCGACCGGACCGATCGACCGACCTGCCTGATTCTGCTGCTGCTGCTTTCTTCTGTTGCTGTTTCCCTTCGTCTTCGTCGTCGACTTCCTTGGCGATCACTCGACGACCCCTCGACGATTCATGTCAACTTCCTTAGCAATATTCTCTCTTTCCAACACTACAGAACAACGATATAATCTTAGTACACTGGAAAAGAAGAAAAAATTCTCTCAGAATTTTTATTAAAATTAAAACAAAACTACTTGAAATTATTCATAAGGGGGCTTATATAGACTCTCCCATACAAAAGAATCTAAAAACTAATCAAATCGGAAAATTAAATTCTAAACAACTGAAATTCTAAGAAAAGAAACTAAAAATTAAAAAAATAAAAAAAATAAAAAATCTCAAAAAGGTTGTCAAATCCCAGCAAAACCGATCAGATGGATATTGTAAAGCTCTTATTGTCTTTCCCAACTATGATCATGATAGCGATTCTAAGTTAATTTAAAAGTTGAGATTCCCGGAAGTTGATCAAAATTTCAGCTATTTTTTTCCTAACTATTTAGATTTGTTTTGATCTAAACATTCTAGAAACTTTTCTGCAAATTGTGCTACGTCAATTCCCAAAAAGAATCAAAAAGAGAAAGGAAAAAAAATAATGCATTTTGTTGCGAAACAAAAAGAAACAATGAACAATTTCAGAACGAGAAAAACGGGGGACTGGACTAATTCAATCTCAGCACCACTTGTTTGTTAAGGTTAAAATAATGTGAACTCGTAAATTGTGAAACTCGTGCCTTGTCTTCTATCCTTATTGATAAATTTAAGAATTTTAAGTGCGTGTATATGATAATTTTTGCTCATCCATCTATTAGATACAAAATTGACAATCGAAATAGTGAGTTGGTTAGTTTAACAATGTAAAATATTTGAAATCTAATAAAGTTTGGCGTGTGAGGGTTTTTAGATATTTGGATCATAATGAAATGATCGGATCGAGAATTTGTATGTCATAGAGACATAAATCTAAGCAATATGTTATTTTCAGCCATCAATTTTATGTCTACTTGATGGATGGACAAGAAGTATTCAAAATGTATTATTTTTTTTATTTACATGAAATAATATAGATCGAGTTCAACTGAAGGGATCATGGATTCAATTATGTAGGGTTATATTTGAGTGGTTAAGATTCGGTCTCAAATCCTTCCGGAGTGACACAAGTCTCTCTCTCTCTCTCTCTCTCTCTCTCTCTCTCTATATATATATATATATATATATATATATATATATATATATATATATATATATATATATATATATATATATATAGACACATATATGTATGTGTGTGTGTGCGCACAGACACATGTGTGTGTATGTATATATATATATCAGCCGACAGCTGAGAGTACCTCTCAGCCTGCGTTGACGAGGCACATTATTAGTCACACCAATAAGTTGCGTCCCGCCTATTGGAACAAGTGAAATTACTAAATACCTCGAGCTAAAAAGTAGTTGTCCCGCTATTATTTATTATTATTTTTCCTCTATTTTCTTTTCCATGCGTTGTCAGGTCTAGATTTGAATTTTACTGTCAAAAAGCTTTTCCAAAAAAGTAGTATCCGTATCAGTTTTTTTCTTTTTTCGATTTTGCAGACCTAAATCTCCTTTTCTATTTTAATATCGACCGCCGACCAGAACACATCTCCTATCAATTCAGGTCGCCGTCATCCCCGATCTCTTTCTCCCGATCTAAATATCCATATATCATCGTGTTTAACTTCGTCACAGAATATTGAAAATCTTGAAGGATTGAGATATTTGGATGTTGATCAAGAGGTTTTCATTTTATCTTTTTTTATTAATTTTTCTCGCAACTTCTTATATGTAAAAAATATCTTTGGTAACGTAGATAGAACTGTGATCTAAATTACGTTTTACAGAACAATAATCACTTGTGACTGCGACATTAGTCACAGTGTATCCCATTTTGATATAAATTATAATCTTTTTGTAATTGGATCACATTGTCGTGTTGTTGGTGTAAATCACCTAGAGGGGGGTGAATAGGTGATGAACTAATCTAATGGTCAATAATGCGGAATTAAAATTTATTAAACTAAACACCACGTATAACACAAGAGTGTAGCCAGATTCCCCGTGAAGGGCTCTGGACAACTCCTCAAGATTCCTCTAAATAAGAGTTGAGGTGCCGCGTTGGCTCCCTTGGTTGAATACAAGTGTTAGCAAACAATCCCCAATATATAATAATGTGAGCACAAATGTATATCTAGCATATAAAGATGAAAGCAATATAAGCATGCAAGATATAAACAAGTAAGAGATAGAGAGAGCAATCGCAAACACGGGAGATTTGTTTTGAGGTTCGAGCACACTTGCTCTACGTCCCCGCCTTCAACACTATGAAGGATTTTCACTAAAAACGATCCCACTGGATCACTCGGTGCCGCAACACCTACAAGGTGAGTTCACACTTGAACTCCTTGGACTCTCTAGTCCCGTACATACTGCAATCCCACAAGCTCGCCGAGGCCGCACCTCAAACACCGAGTTCACACTAGAACCCAAAACAACGCGAACACACACGTTCGCCTCCTCAAAGTACAAGAAAGAACTCTTGGTGATCTAAACACTTTGATCACCAATAAACACTCTCACAATAACACTCCTATAGGATGAATATGTCAATGGATAGCTCAAGTATTTGTGAGAAAAATAAGGATGGAATGTGGGGTGAAAAACTCAAAGAAATCACTTTGAAAACTCTTGATAAACTCTCCTTTTGAATGGAAGTATTTGACTCAAATACAAGTGGAGAAAATTCTTAAAAGATGTAAGAAAAACTGGTGCAAAACTCACTTGAAAATCTTGTGTAAAACAGCCCCAAAAGCCCTCCTTTTATAGGGCTAGAAAAATTAGCCGTTGGGGCAATTTTTTAGCCCTGGCGGCTGTCGGTCGACCGCCAACGGTCAGATTTCTGACCGTTGGAGCCTCGGTCGACCAGCCCGGTCGACTGCTACCTGGAATAGAGAGCAGAGCTCTCTGCCGGTCAACCGGCCCGGTCGACCGGGGCTTTTCAGAGAGCAGAAGCTCTCTGGTGGTCGACCGGGTCGGTCGACCGCCCCTCCAGCAGATCTGGCGTGCACATTCTGTGCACGTCGGTCAACCGTCTCGGTCGACCGACTCCTAACTCGGTCGACCGGTCCGGTCGACTGGCAGAAGCCAGACTGGACATTTTTGGGATTGAAAAACTTGGCATTTTGACACAAATAAAATCCCATAAAATCTCTAAAATTCTACAAAAATAGTTTCAATATTATACTTTGATAAACAAATATGTTTGAGTAAAATCAAAACATATTACAAACAATTTGAACTATTTTTGTAACTTATAAATTTTGGCTAAAAACAAAAACTGTATTTTTCCAAAATTGATTTTTTTCAAAACTTCTCCAAATACAAAAACAAGATATTTTAAGCACTTTGAAAGTATAAAGTGCATGGATATGATCCATTATACATATATGATGAAATATCTATGTTTTTAACAATAAGCACTAACATGGTTTTGGTTAAAGACATGTAAACTTTGAATATCAAAAACCAAACCGGTATTTTTCCAAAATGAAAATTCTTTTGTATTTTTTCAAAATAAAAATTCTTTTATGAAAACACATATAAATCAAGAGTGTGTGTGTATATGGTAACTTGTGCAATCCACCAACTATTCTATCCTTTACATTTTAACTAAAACAAAATCTTATAAAAACAAACCTAGACACAAGTCTTCTTCTTGAAGTCTTCACTTGAAGTCTTCTCCTCCTTCTTGACTTGGTCCAAACTTGATCCAATGAGCTAGACTCCTCTTAAGTACTTGATATGGTCTTGATGCACAAGCTCTTGAATCAAACCGTGCTAACTCTAAAACTTGACTTTAAATCTTTTGTTGAAGCTACACACCAACTAAGATCTTGGTCACAAATCTGAGACTAAATAAACACAAGATCATTAATACCATAACTACATGAGTTGATCATCATCAAAACTAGAGTGATGGGCCTTTGGGCCAACAATCTCCCCCTTTTTGATGATGACAAAACTCATAGAGTTATATATGCATGGATTAAAGTAAAGCTTCAAGGAAGCTCCCCCTTAACTCATGCATAACAAATAAACATAACAAATAAACAAATAAATATGTAATGAAAGCTCATAAACATGTATGCAAATGTACGGAGATAAACACACATCAAATTCTTTTTCTCTTATTTGCAAAACAAAGTAATAAGCATAAACAAGAAATTCTTCTCCCCCTTTATGTATAAAGTAAGGAAAACATGCATATATACTAAAATACTTCTCCCCCTTTTTGTCAATCATTAACAAAGGGGTTAAAGTAAACATAAAACAATGTTCTCCCCCTCAAAGAAGTGAACTCAAATCAATCAATAAAGAGTTATATGTGATATACATTCATGACGAGGAAGATGCTAAGTTAACTTCCCTGCATACATGCATTACATGAAGAAGGGATGATAAGTCCTAATTCACATAACACATAATATGCAATGCATAAGAGGAGATGTGAAGCTCCCTCTACACACGTGTATCGCATAAAGAAGAGTTGTCAAGCTCCTCAATATAAGATACACTCAACATGAATCTATATGTAGAAGAGATGTTAAGCTCCTGTTGACTGAATTTTCCTGCACACAAAAATATAGTATTTTAGAATATGATGTGCAAGTCTCAGTTCTAATCCGCGGTAGCAGGGCTATGCGGGTCGTGATCCTCAAGGAGGGACTGCGATGGAAGCGTTAAGCAAGTTATCTCTAAAAATTATCTTTTATTATTAAGTAGTGGTATTTACAATGGGTGGTAGAAAAGAATATGGAGAAGTTGTGATTTAATCTACAAAAAGAAAAGAAAAGAAAAGAATACTTACTTGAGTTTGGTTGAAGAAAAACGTGAAAACCTTACATGTTCTACCTTGCTTAGGAGGCGTTCAACGCATAGATCATAAACTCGAGCCCGGTCCTTGTGCACATTATATCGTCAAGCATATCAAGAACGAAGTGATGCGAAGCTTTGGAAGTGGAGAACGTTTTCATGAATTATCGTTGGCTCTCACGTAGCTTAGTTATACTTGTTTGGAATTCACTTGCATGTTCATCAATCAGCCACAAAGAGATCACAGAGAAAAAGAAATAGAAAACAAAAGGAAAAGTAAAACACAAGAATAATAAACAAAAGAAAAATATTACCTTTATTCATGAATACCATGGCCGAGAAGAGGAAGATACATCGGTGTCACGCTCAATATAAACCTCTCTCTCTCTCTTGAAAATAAAAAGAAACCCTAATTACAAAACTAGAAGAAAGAACGAAACTAAACCCTAACTTTTGGCCCTTTGCTGGACACTGGACGCTCTGTACGTTGCACTGCAGGGGGTATTTATAGGTGCAGAAAGCCGAAGAGTCCCGGATGAAGTAGCCCACGAAATCTGGTATCCAGATGAGATCAAAGTGCCGCGGAATCTTGGATTTTGCCGCGGATTTGCGGCATTTTTGTGGAATCTGGCCACGCGCTTTGGCGCGTGGCCTCATCTGGTCCGTCCATCTGGGCGCTTGCTTCTGGAATATGCATCCTGGCCTTTTAATCTGGATTTTTGAGATAACTTGATAATCAAGTTACCTAGATTTTGAATTCTCCCAATCTCTTTTAAACGAATTTCCTTATCTCTGCACTCTTTTCATTCTCATCTGCAAGAGTTTAGGGTTGGGTAGAAGTCTATCCTTCCCTCATCTTTGATATTTGCAACATCAGCCCTTTGTGTATTTGCACTTTGACAATTGATATTTGCACTTTTACACCTGGGCTTCAAATGTGGGCTTTTGGGCTTCATTAAGCTTTATTTATTATAAAAATAGGAATTCGAGGCCTGCACACAATAAATTACAAATATTAATAAATGTGCAGAATTAAATGAATAAATATGAAAATGTGATGGTAAATATGATGATAAAAATGCACTTTTCACTACCAATCACACCCCCACACTTATCTTTTTGCTCGTCCTCGAGTAAAAACAAAGAAAAAGAAAAAGAAATGAAAAGTTAATCTAACCTAACTCACTTTCGTAGGAATCACGATTGCACTTAGCACGTGCAACAAGCCGTTAAACCTCTAGGTTACCCTAGAGGACGAGTGTTGTCTCGTGAGGGTTTTCAGCGGATTGCACCCACAAAATCTATAAAAAGGAAAATATTTGAATTATTATTTGAAGAGACTAAGTAGTATATAAGTTTTAGGATCCTCATTTTTATTCATTCTTTAAACTTAGTCTTAATAAAGTTAATTGTTTTCCATTCTAGGTAAGAATTAAAATTGAATTTCTAATATAGTCTTTTTCGTTACCAAAAATCATATGCATCCTTATGTTTTTACTAGGAATTCCTTAACTTGGACTCTCATGCCTCTTTATTTTTTTTTCTTTTTTTATTTATTATTATTTTTTTTAATATGTATAACGCATCTAATTTTCTTTCGTGTAAGCATCAAGGCTTCTTGAGGCCCTCATACCTAACTAATTGATTATTAGATGTGTTAATACATATATTATATTTATTAGTCTTCTTAGGCTTTCTAATCCACCCATGTAACGAACTTAAAGTCGATGACTCCCAAACCGGTTGGCTTTAGGGCACCAGGTGAGAAAACACCCCGCGGACTCAAATTCGAGTGAACTAGGCCCCAAAACTAAGGACTTTATTTTATTTACTCACCTTTAGGCATGAATACTTATGCTTCTTGAGGCACATGTATCAGCTTAATTGGTGATATTTTTTTCTTTCTTTTTTTTTTATGAGGCACAAGGTCTTTGTCTTAGAATCCTAGATATGCATTTGGTATGCACATTTCATTAAGGTAAAAATCAAGACTAATTATTTATTCAATTTCTCCTCCTATACCTAAAAATTTAAACAATTTATTTATTTTGACCAAGTTTTTAGAAATCCTAATCGTGATTTTCCTAATCCTTAAAACTAACTTAGATTTCTTTCAAAAAAAATAAGTCAAAATATTTCCTTTTTATAACAATTTTTTTTAAAATTTTTTTTTATTAGCAATTTTTTTTTTGTTAGTTTTTACCTATGTTAGTATGTTAGTAAAGCCCACCCCCACACTTATCTCATGCATTGTCCTCAATGTATGAATGAATGCATATATGAATGAAACAGAACAAGGGAAGGCGGAAGTTACCTTAGGGTGGTGGTTCCGGAGGTGGTCTAATTGGTCCACGAAATGCGGCCCAATCAAGATAACAGATAATTTGGTAGAACCCACCAGAAACTTTCCTTACATAACCCACTAAAATATATGTATAATCAGTTTTTAGTATTTCCACCCCATCAAATTTCCAATTTTCATAATAAATTTCAGAGTTAATTGTCTCAACCTCCTTGTCCCAAAATGGAGTATGAAAGATGGAATTATTGACTTGGACATTATAGGTACGGGAACGAATACCGACTCAAGGAAGATGCTCAAATCAAGTAAGGGCTCAGGAGTCGGGCTAGGTTCAAGAATTGAGTCCAAGTCAAGAAATTGAAACTCAAGTCCACAATCTTCTTCCCACAATGGAATGTGACCTAATATGGGTAATATCTCTTTACTTCCAATATTAAGGAATTCTAGCTCATCGCCATACAATTCTTCAAAACTAAGGTCAACATCTTCCGTCAGAATTGTACAATCAGTTTCAGAAGTAAAGAGATTGTGAGAATCTAGGTCAAGTTCAATATGATCATCTAAAATGGGTGATTCATTTCATAATGAATTGGAATAGGATCCAATGTTGACTCGGGAAAAGTGAAGTCAGGTGGAGACACTGGAGTCATTATTGGATCAGGAAATAAAATTGAATTATCAAGTGGAAGATCATGATCATATTCATCCTCAAGTTCTATTTCAGGAAAGGAAAAACTTGCCAAATTATCAAGAATTGGAGTTTCGGCAAGTTCAATTGATGGCACTGAAATAGAATCTTCTAGTCTAAAGCAACTTGGTTCGTCGGCTCTAAAAGAGTGGTCAGCGATATCAGAATTAGCCGGACGGTGAGAACGTAAGGATTGAACCATCAAATCTATGTCATGCTCACGAGCTAATCTAGCCTGAGTCATGGCTTCAAGCCTCTTTTGTGATTGGGCTTGGAAAAAGGAAGTGTAATCGTGATGAAGTTGTGAGTCGGTGGACTCACGCATCATCATGTCTAAGATTGATGGTGGTTGTTGCTTGGACTCGTGCATACTTATCATTTCCCCGATAGATGGTATTCTATTCTGAATGGGAGGATCAGAGTATGAATCATTGAAAGAATGTGGACTAGATGGATATGAAGGACAATTTGGTTGAGAATTAAACTCGGGGGACTCGAAACCCCATGAACTCTGTGAAGAGTTGAAATCATTATGGAAATTATAGTCATAAGATGGGGGGTGTGGGTTATAGTCATTCGGATAAGACCATTCCGGCACACTAGATTGGTCAAAGTTATGATATGCCGGGTTGGTAATATCCGAATAATAGTTAGGTGTGTAATATGGATTAAAATTGGAATTATTATTATATGCCATATCACACCAACACAAACAAAACAAACAAATAAACAAAAAAGAAAAATTCTAACCTAAGTTAGGGTAGACCTATGACCTAGACGACTCCTAACTGGTTAGACTGTCCACAGGAGGTAGGGTGCAGACTTTGACCACAAGTTAATCAGCCAGGTCAGGGCAAGAGTGGTGGGAGGTTTTCCGTCAAAGACGTTCCTTAATTAAATAACCACCAATCTTCGGGCTTTCGGCCCTCAATCCCCTTCCTAGACACTGATTTGGCAAGAGTCAACTTCCAGCACTGTTCCCCCTTAGGATGGTCTCCTAATTGAGTCTGAGATGTCCCTAGGGCCAACGTCTACTTAATTTTAATTAGGCTTGGGTTAGTGAGTGCTCGGGATATGATTTTTGGGCTAAGGAAGGGTGATGAAATCCCCACCTTATCTTGTTAATGGGTTATGCCCTTAAGATGAATTAGTGCAAGTGTACAAGATAAATAGATAGAATTCACTCAAAGCAAATAATCAACCAAGAGATGAGTCCTATTCTACATGCAATGCGTACGTACCTTGCTCCTCCAGCACTCTTCAACAGTAAATAAAAATAATTGAAAAGACACGTGCCTAATATGCAAACGTCTAATCAATTTTTATTTTTAACAACCAATAACTTACTGTTGAATTATTAGCAATTTACAGGTATATCACAGAACAAAATAAACAGAGCAGTAAACAGAATTTATAATTTGCAGCAACCTGCAAAAATATCAATCAGTAGTTCTCTACTGTTGCCGCGTTTCCGCGGCTCTGGCCGCGGATCCGCGGCAAAACAGTAGGTTCTGGTGCTCTGCCTTCGAGGGCAGAGACACAGAATAGCAATATGTCCACTGCTGCTGCTATGTTTCTGTTTCCTGTTCTCCAAACCTGCAAACAGAAAAGAATAAAGAATTAGTTAAAAATTAAAATTTTGTTTTAGAGATAAACTTACCGTCCCTCCCCGGCAACGGCGCCAATTTGTTGACTGAATTTTCCTGCACACAAAAATATAGTATTTTAGAATATGATGTGCAAGTCTCAGTTCTAATCCGCGGTAGCAGGGCTATGCGGGTCGTGATCCTCAAGGAGGGACTGCGATGGAAGCGTTAAGCAAGTTATCTCTAAAAATTATCTTTTTATTATTAAGTAGTGGTATTTACAATGGGTGGTAGAAAAGAATATGGAGAAGTTGTGATTTAATCTACAAAAAGAAAAGAAAAGAAAAGAATACTTACTTGAGTTTGGTTGAAGAAAAACGTGAAAACTTTACATGTTCTACCTTGCTTAGGAGGCGTTCAACGCATAGATCATAAACTCGAGCCCGGTCCTTGTGCACATTATATCGTCAAGCATATCAAGAACGAAGTGATGCGAAGCTTTGGAAGTGGAGAACATTTTCATGAACTATCGTTGGCTCTCACGTAGCTTAGTTATACTTGTTTGGAATTCACTTGCATGTTCATCAATCAGCCACAAAGAGATCACAGAGAAAAAGAAATAGAAAACAAAAGGAAAAGTAAAACACAAGAATAATAAACAAAAGAAAAATATTACCTTTATTCATGAATACAATGGCCGAGAAGAGGAAGATACATCGGTGTCACGCTCAATATAAACCTCTCTCTCTTAAAAATAAAAAGAAACCCTAATTACAAAACTAGAAGAAAGAACGAAACTAAACCCTAGCTTTTGGCCCTTTGCTGGACACTGGACGCTCTGTACGTTGCACTGCAGGGGGTATTTATAGGTGCAGAAAGCCGAAGAGTCCCGGATGAAGTAGCCCACGAAATCTGGTATCCAGATGAGATCAAAGTGCCGCGGAATCTTGGATTTTGCCGCGGATTTGCGGCATTTTTGTGGAATCTGGCCACGCGCTTTGGCGCGTGGCCTCATCTGGTCCGTCCATCTGGGCGCTTGCTTCTGGAATATGCATCCTGGCCTTTTAATCTGGATTTTTGAGATAACTTGATAATCAAGTTACCTAGATTTTGAATTCTCCCAATCTCTTTTAAACGAATTTCCTTATCTCTGCACTCTTTTCATTCTCATCTGCAAGAGTTTAGGGTTGGGTAGAAGTCTATCCTTCCCTCATCTTTGATATTTGCAACTTCAGCCCTTTGTGTATTTGCACTTTGACAATTGATATTTGCACTTTTACACCTGGGCTTCAAATGTGGGCTTTTGGGCTTCATTAAGCTTTATTTATTATAAAAATAGGAATTCGAGGCCTGCACACAATAAATTACAAAATATTAATAAATGTGCAGAATTAAATGAATAAATATGAAAATGTGATGGTAAATATGATGATAAAAATGCACTTTTCACTACCAATCAGCTCCCCTTGCATATAGGCAATATAAATCAAAACATCTTTAATATTTCTTATTAAAAAAATTTGAATTTTCTCAATAAAATAAATTTTGAGAAATCTTAGTAAATCAAATTTTAAGATACCAAATGTAAATAATCATTACAAATTTTGAATTTTAATTGTAATTGAAACATTTTATCAATTGAAATAACACTGGAATTTTGATACAAATAGTAATCTTGATACCAATGAAAGAAAGAATTTTATATCTTGATACCAATATAAATTTTCATGGATATCAATTGAAATAAATAGATCAATAGATACCAATTAAAATATATTATACATTTTGATATCAATAAAAATACTAATTATAAAAAAAATTACCAATTGAAGATAATGCATAAGCTTAAAAAAATATCAATAGAGAAATCAATTAAAAATTAAGATTTGAAGTAAGCTTAGCATAAACATACTTTGTGCTTTAAATATGTAAAATCTTGAGAATCAAGTACAAATAAATCATATATATGTATGAAAAGAGAATATCAATAGAAATTGATATTAATTGAAGTGAAGTATACATATATAGAAAACAAATATGAGTATATACAAAATGAGTATCAATTGAGATACCAATTAAAAATAACAAGTAAATCAAGTATATAACTCATAACTACCACCCTTTATATGCTCAAGATAAAAGATTTTCCAATAAAGCTTACAAGGCATACTCGCCCATCCGTCCACCCATCACGGTGTTGGTAGGGGTTTTCAAAAATAGAGTTTGAAAAATATTTTTATAGTGAAAACACTACCAAATGAAGAATACATTACTAGTTAAATAATTTTTGAAAACTAGTTAAAGATCCTTCAAAAACATGAAACCAAATTATCAAACGTACTAAATACATAAAGTTGTCACTCAAGATCTATAAAGCTCAAAAATAATCACGAAATAAAGTCATGAATAAACAAATAAAGTGTTAGTGTACAAAAATCATGTAATTAGCATTTTTCATGAAGGTAATCAATAAAGCTCAAAACAAACATGAATATCATTTTAAAAAATAAAAATCATGAAAGTCATTTTTCATATAAAGATGAAAATCATAAAAATTCATTTTTCATCTTAAAAACAAACTTCTAGGTATATGTATGTTTTTATCTAAAACTAACAATATGCATACATATCCCAAATATAAAAAGAGTCTATGATATAATTTGCATGAAGCAAGAGACTCAAAGGGCCATACATGTTTATTTATTAGTTTTGACTAAAAATATCATATACATGAAGTAAAACATGAAAAATAGGCAAAATAAGTGTAACTAAGAGAATCATCAAAACTAGGCTATACATGTGCATATAGTGAGTACAAATGAACAATGGAGTGCAAACATATATGAATCAATTTGTTACTCACTACTTGTACATGTATAAATTCAAGTTTTAATAAAAACTACATTTAAACTAGTATTTACCACATGAAGTACAAAACAAATAAAACATGAACATGCTAAAAATATCATATATGAAAAAGCATGTAAATTAAAAAAATAGGAGTTTAGAGATAATTACCAACACATGAACTACACTCTAATTCTCCAAAACATGGTGGTTGTCCCACCAAACCTCCTTGATAGCTGTGCATCAAAAATGTGTTCATCAAGTCCATACATCCACTACCAAGGCACCATCCCTCTCATATTTTATGAGAGCCCGCACCTACATCAAAAACATAAGATGGGGATTTTGGTACCCATTTTCTCTTGGGTCCTTGAGGGTTAGCATTGTAAGGAACCTAAATATTTTTCTTATTAGCAAAATTAGTATGATATATCTTATCAAAATAAAACTTTGCTAAATGGCCTTTGCGGCCACAATGTGTACAAGTGTACACTCTACTATGCACATGTGTATGAGGGTGATCGTGGCGTGCAAAGTTTGCATATGCATGATGAGGGTGTTGTGCATGAATATGGGGAACTTGTTTCTTTTGAAACAAAGATTCCAATCTTCTATGGTTAAATGTACATGTGCTCAAAGTTGAGCTCAAACAATTAATTTTATTTTTCAAAAATTTAATCTCATTTTGATTAATAGTGGCATGTAAAGCATGGTGAGAATGAGAATCATTTTTCTTATTTTTAGAAACATTTTCTTTTTCTTTTTCAACAATTTTTCTTTTTAAAGAGTTATTTTCATTTAAAGCAACTTCTTTTTGTTTTTCTACCAAAATAATTTTATTTTTCAAAGAAGTATTTCCTTCACAAAGATCATTTAATTTAGAAATCAAGGAAATATTCTCATTTTTCAAAGTTTCATTTTCTTTTGAAATAGTTTTAAATTTATCTTGTAAAAAATCTTTTTCTTTTAACATGCAATCAAATTTGTTTTTCATGTTCTTATTATCCTTTTTAATCATGTCATATTTTTCAAGTAATTGTTGACAAAAAGATGTAAGCTCATCATATGACATATCAACATCTTCATCTAGCTCAGATTCGGTGTTTACCTCAAGGGGGTTATCCCCTTGAACCATGTAGCATACATTGGAAGCACTTCCAACATCCGAATCGCTCCCCGCATAATATTGTTCTTTTTCGCCGAGGGAGAGTAGAGTATTCCAAACTGTAAAAGCCGAATCAAGATTAGTAACCCTAGATAAATAATCATCATTTAGGGTAGATCTTAGAGTATGTAGGGCTTTTGCATTAGCCTCAAGATACTTGCTATTGTTAACATATGAATGTTTAATAGTAGCAAGATAAACATGAATGCTTAGGCCTTTGAGGTACAAGGACATCTTAACCTTCCAAGTTTGGATGTTAAGGATGTCAAAAGTGGGAGGTGATATGAAATCTATGGTGTGTGTAAAAATATTGTGATTAGCTATAAAATTAGGATCTTTACTCTAGGTTGTAAAACTCAAATCAAGAGCACTTGGCTCTAATACCAATTGTAAATCACCTAGAGGGGGGTGAATAGGTGATGAGCTAATCTAATGGTCAATAATGCGGAATTAAAACTTATTAAACTAAACACCACGTATAATACAAGAGTGTAGCCGGATTCCCCGTGAAGGGCTTTGGACTAACTTCTTTTGGTTGAATACAAGTGTTAGCAAACAATCCACAATATATAACAATGTGAGCACAAATGTATATCTAGCATATAAAGATGAAAGCAATATAAGCATGCAAGATATAAACAAGTAAGAGATAGAGAGCAATCGCAAACACGGGAGATTTGTTTTGAAGTTCGAGCACACTTGCTCTACGTCCCCGCCTTCAACACTATGAAGATTTTCACTAAAAACGATCCCACCGGATCACTCGGTGCCGCAACACCTACAAGGTGAGTTCACACTTGAACTCCATGGACTCTCTTGTCCCGTACACACCGCAAGCCCACAAGCTCGCCGAGGTCGCACCTCAAACACCGAGTTCACACTAGAACCCGAAACAACGCGAACACACACGTCCGCCTCCTCAAAGTACAAGAAAGAACGCTTGGTGATCTAAACACTTTGATCACCAATAAACACTCTCACAATAACACTCCTATAGGATGAATATGTCAATGGATAGCTCAAGTATTTGTGAGAAAAATAAGGATGGAATGTGGGGTGAAAAACTCAAAAAAATCACTTTAAAAACTCTTGATAAACTCTCCTTTTGAATGGAAGTATTTGGCTCAAATACAAGTGGAGAAAACTCTTAAAAGATGTAAGAAAAACTGGTGCAAAATCCACTTGAAAATCTTGCGTAAAACAGCCCCAAAAGCCCTCCTTTTATAGGGATAGAAAAACTAGCCGTTGGGCAATTTTTCAGCCCTAGCGGCTGTCGGTCGACCGGCCCGGTCGACCGCCAACAGTCAGATTTCTGACCATTGGAGCCTCGGTCGACCGGCCCGGTCGACCGTTGCCGAGAACAGAGAGCAGAGCTCTCTGTCGGTTGACCGGCCTGGTCGACCGGGGCTTTCCAGAGAGCAGAAGCTCTCTGGCGGTCGACCGGGTCGGTCGATCGGCCCTCCAGCAGATCTGGTGTGCACGTTCTGTGCACGTCAGTCGACCGTCCCGGTCGAACGACTCCTAGCTCGATCGACCGGACCACTCCTAGCTCGGTCGACCGACAGAAGCCAGATAGGACATTTTTGGGATTGAAAAAACTTGGCATTTTGACACAAATAAAATCCCATAAAATCTGTAAAATTCTACAAAAATAATTTCAATATTATACTTTGATAAACAAACATGTTTGAGTAAAATCAAGACATGTTACAAATAATTTGAACTATTTTTATAACTTATAAATTTTAGTTAAAAACAAAAACTGTATTTTTCCAAAATTGATTTTTTCAAAACTTCTCCAAATACAAAAACAAGATATTTTAAACACTTTGAAAGCATAGAGTGTATGGATATGATCCATTACACATACATGATGAAATATCTATGTTTTTGATAATAAGCACTAAACATGATTTTGGTTAAAGACATATAAACTTTGAATATCAAAAACCAAACCGGTATTTTTCCAAAATGAAAATTCTTTTGTATTTTTCCAAAATAAAAATTCTTTTATGAAAACACATATAAATCAAGAGTGTGTGTATGTATATGGTAACTTGAGCAATCCACCAACTATTCTATCCTTTACATTTTAACTAAAATAAAATCTTATAAATACAAACCTAGACACAAGTCTTCTTCTTGAAGTCTTCTTCTTGAAGTCTTCACTTGAAGTCTTCTCCTCCTTCTTGACTTGGTCTAAACTTGATCCAACGAGCTAGACTCCTCTTGAGTACTTGATGTGGTCTTGATGCACAAGCTCTTGAATCAAACCGTGCTAGCTCCAAAACTTGACTTTAAATCTTTTGTTAAAACTACACACCAACTAAGATCTTGATCACAAATCTGAGACTAAATAACACAAGATCATTAGTACCATAACTACATGAGTTGATCATCATCAAAACTAGAGTGATGGGCCTTTGGGCCAGCAGTCGGGCCAATACATGCTATCTTGATCTCAATCAGTCTTAAAAATAGTGAAAAAGTTTGACATAGCTCATAAAAATTTACCACCATAGTTTCATGTTCCAACAAACATAATAATTAAAATAGTGAAAAAGTGCAACTAGTAAAATTAAAATTAGAAAAAAATTTTATTTACATAATTAACATTACAGAAAGGGCATAAATTGCCTTAAAAGAAAAAAACTATATATTTAAAAGGGCAAATCTAGTCGTCCTCGACATCACCATCATAATCATCTTCGTCATCCATATTATGACAGTCTTCGTCTTCAGTATCGCTTTCCTCCTCTTCCTCCTCATTACCACCGCTCTCCTCTTCGTTTTCTTCCTCTTCACAGTGGTATTTCATTTCATCCTTGAACTCTCAGAACGAGTTGTCTGTATCAAGCTCATCCTTTGATCCGTAACGAGAGAACATATCTGAATTATATTCCCAATCATCATTAGATGAATGGCTTCTTTCAGGAGAAGATGGTGGAGAAGACATTTTTAATCTTTTTTAGAATTTTGATAGAGACGAATTTCAGAAATGTAATTTAGTCTGTTTGTTATCCTTTTAAAGGACACTCTTAATATATAATACATCCAGGAATTCTAAAAGGTTTATGCTCTCAAACAACGTGAACATGACGTAAATTTATTATTTGTCTTTTTTGAAAAGTGTATACTTTTCAGGTGACTATTCAGTTTTCAAAAACCAATTAAAATTTAATGTATTTTGAGATACAATTATTTTTTGCTGTGAAGACGGTAAAACTATTATTATTTTAGTTTCTTACGGTAGAAAAGGGCCTTGACGAACATGTTTACTTTTCGTTAAATTAATTATTTTAACAAAATTTATAACATATATCGTTATGTATATAAAAACATTGCAATCCAGTGCGACCTAGAATCAGGTTCATTTACTGCGACCGTGATCGCAATGCTAATAAATAAATATATTTTTCATAGTTTATTTGTACTGCGACCATTGTCGCATTATAGGAAGTAGATACAGCCTCCCTGGTTATGAATGTGATTTTGATCGCAATACGGATTCGAAACTCATTATTGGTATGTAATATCATTGCGACCTAAGTCGCTGACTCTCTTACATATATAAAATGAAAATCAGGGAATCTCAATGGACTTTATAACGCATGAATAAAAAAAGTATATAAATTACATTAATATATCCAATAGACCTACTTTACAAAGAGGATACTTATAATACAGAAAAATAATATGAATGAACTAACAATATTGAAATAAAATTTTTTTGTCAAATTTCAATCTTCAAATACCATCCTTCTTATTTTTTCTATTTCTTCATCCCAACTTTTATCTTCGTCTGTGAGTAAAGTCTCTGTACATCGACCGTTGTCACAATATTAACTGTTGATGGAGTATCAAATGCTATAATTTCAATATTCTTGCATACATATACAACGCAATCAATACTGAAATTGTACAGGAAAAAATTATACGAGATTAAATTTTTGCGCTAAATCAGTAAGAAAATATCTTGTGTAAACGTCACAAGAAATATAGACTTATTTGCCTGCTCGGGATATCTTGCATATTTTATATAGTTTTTTAACCTTTTATTGAAATCAGTTTCAAAAATTTGTAACAATCTTTTTTCTGCATTGTCAATAAAAAATAAAATCAATATTAATGCAATTAAATGCAAATATTCAGTAATTGCAAGATTAAATTTAACTTACTATTATTCTGGCATCTGTTTGATATAGCCTATAAAAAATCCACTCTTATGTATGACAATCCAATACCAATAAGGTCTAGTGAAATCTAGCATCCCTGGCACCACTGTGGTTGTGATTGATTGGGAAGAACATGTAATGATCATCTCTTGTCCAGTTTCTCAGCAATTGCTTGATGAAAAAAATCTTCCAGATCTTTATTTCGAGATAAACACCACGCTATCAAAACCAAAACAGCTCAAACATTTAAAGATTTAGTAATAAAATGCAAAAAAATATCAAATATTATATGAAAATCAAAATTGAGATCAAGGTCCCAGTCCTCTTTTCTCACTATTATTTGAGCCGCGAACATGGTCGTAGTCGCCTATTAAGTCAGAAAATGATGCCTATTAATGTTGACTACGACCTTGGTCACAGTAAATCTTTGACGAAGTATATTTTTATTGCTACCCTAGTTGCAGTTTGCTTTATCCAGTCAAGAAAATTGACTGCGACCAAGGTCGCTTTGTTATTGTTAATGAATATTTTGGCTGCAACGAAGGTTGCATTCATCATTAGTCAGCTTCAATTTTTAGGATTAATTAGCAACTGCGACTAAGGTCGCAGTTAACTCATTAGGCCTTATCAGTAATAAATGCGACTAATAGATTTTTTAACCATTAAAATTATAAATTACTACATTAAGTAAAAAGTGATGTTTTAATTAAATATAAAGGAGAAAATAGATGTTTACTTAATTTTCGCTTCGAAAGAATATATTTTTAATTACCTTTTTTCTCTAGA
This sequence comes from Agave tequilana, assembly GCA_038442645.1. Lineage (NCBI taxonomy): Eukaryota > Viridiplantae > Streptophyta > Magnoliopsida > Asparagales > Asparagaceae > Agave > Agave tequilana. Next base: position 23,260 of record JAVJIF010012120.1, on the reverse strand, counting down.
TGCTTCATGTAGAAATGAATGATATTAGCATCTAAATCTCTATTGAACATCAAGTCCTCTATGTCATTTTTGATAACTATTATTCCGTTATGAGGATCCTGATATGCACTAGCACTGTAAAAAAATAAAAAAGAGTTAATAATGAAATTGTGATAATATAAATAACTTATGTTTTGATGTAAATTTAAATAAAATGAAAAATTACTCAGAGGTGGCTTTGTCCAAGAATTTTTGATGAGGGATTATTGTTGTGGCTGCAGAATTCTGTAGGCAGTGGATTCATTCAATTTTCTGGTTTTCAGCTGAGTGTCAGCCTACTTTGCCTTGCCGAATTCAGGGGCAAAAATCTGAGCCGCAGGCTGTGGAAGGGTCTCTTCAATAATTTTCTTTTTTTGTTTAGAATAATTGAAATCAGAGTCATCGTGATCTCTCTCAGTGCGCTTGTGTTCTTTGACTCCCCTTTTGATCGATCCTTTAGAGTAGTCCACAACTTTTTCTTTTAACGTTTCCTTTTGAACCGGAGTATGTTCTTGATTTTTTTCCTTACAAGTTTTGTCTTTTTGGATATCAAGAATTTGTTGAGTTAAATTTAAAGTAAAAGCTGAGAAATATTTCCCAACAATACTAATTTCAAATTTAGATTGATTGATATCGTCCTCTTTCTTTTTCTTCTTCTCTTCCGCCTGCTTCTTCATATGCTCTCTCATCCTCCTTTGCTTATTCTTCTCCTCATTTTTCCTCTTCTCCTCTACTCCTTTCTTTCTCCTATTCTCCTTCTCCTCTTCCTCTTTCCTCCTTCTCTCCTCTTGTTCCATCCTCTTCTTCTCTTTCTCCTTCTGCTCCTTCCTCCTCTTCTTCTCTTCTTGAATTTTTCTCTTCCCTCCTCCTTCTCCTACAGCTGCCTCCTCTTCTCCTCATCTTCCTTTCTCCTATTCTCCTTCTCTTGCTCTTCCTCCTCCTTCTTTTTCCTCTTTCCACCTTCTCCTTCGCAGCAATGGCTGCTCTTAGCAGCTCTTTTTCTTCTTCCTCATCCACATTTATTTTTTTTGCTGCTTTTTTAATTTTTCTTTTTCTCTTCTCTCTCTTCTCTTTTTCTTTAATTCAGCCTAGAGAGCTTTTTTATCCTTCATTTTTTTCAATTTTTTTAGCTCAACAACATAAGCCCTCAATTATTTATTTTCATTCCTTAAAATTTATAGTTCTTCAGCTTGTTCATACCTGATTGGTCGCTAATGTTGCATATTTAATATCATATGTCTATACTTATTATAGAATAAAAGCCTTCATTGTCCTAATTAATTGTTTAATTTATTTGCAGGCCCAATCTTTAAGGAGATAAACAGAAATGAGCCCAAGCCCACCAAAATTCTGAATTAAATCAGAATTAATTCGCACTAAGTAAATCAGGGCAAAATCAAGAGGTGCAAAACCGGTTGAGAAGAATCCTCTAAGAATCGATCGGTTAAAGCCAAGAATCCAAGGCCATTTCGTCAGAATCCGGGACTCCAACTGACAAACCAACTCCAGATAAAGTCAGAGGGCGAAACCAAGCTGACCCACCAACAGGGTGTGGCCACCTGGTCACACCCTAGCCGCGAAAACGCGGCAAAAGCCGCATTTTCGCGGCTTTGTTGGGGAGTTAGGGGGAGCGTTTGCTCCCCCGACCTCCCCGGGATCCTATAGATTGGGTTTTGTGCCTATAAAAGGCCTGTACTTGCGCTGAAAATGGGAGGCCAATGCAGAGTTAGGTTTAGACTAGTTTTTCATTTCTTAGTTAGGTTTTTGTTTTTCTTTTTCATGTAATTGTAATTTTCAATGATGTAAATAAGAGGAGATCAGACTTTCATCGAAGAACAAGAATGAAGCTGGAGCTATAGTGACAATGGTGTAAGGTTTTCTTTCTTTTCTTTGATTGTGCATCAATCAATACCGTAGTGCTGGCCAATAACCTGTAATAGTTGTTCTTGTTCTCACATTATCTCCTCAACTATTTTGACAGGTTCTCATTCTGTTTCCGCCGGGATGTTAGCTTTAATATTTATCTCTTCTTTCTCTCCTTCATCATCTTCGTCTTCATCATAATCTTTCGCAGGAAGGCCAATTATAATTTTTTCATCATTCGAAATGTGGATCATTCGACTAAAAATCTGAAAATCATGTTAAACATGCATCAATATAAAATTAACATGTTAGTTCTGCTGCTTACATCGCAAAAAATTAAACTTGTATTAGAAGAGCTATCAAACATACTGCGACCATGGTCGCACTCTTAAATTTTAACTATAAGCTAAATAAATCAGTATTGCGACCATAGTCGCAGTACAAATTCCATACTAAATTCGTCATGACTCAGATACTGCGATCTCAGACGCATTTAAAATCAAGGAAATAAAAGAACTGTGACCATATCACACTTCACTTATAATATAATGGAAGGGCCTGTGACTTTGGTCACAGTCCACGGAAATTTTAGCAGAGGAACTGCGACTTGTACCATTGACATAAAATTTAAAAATAAATATATAAAAAAACTAGTGAAGAGTCTATGGTCGGTAACTATTAAAAACTAACTTTATATTCTTCAATATCATTAAGATCAATTTCAAACAGGGCTCTGCTAATATTTTAGAGCTCTCATCTTACTGCCCGTGGGGTCTTGTCCTCCAAACCATTCTGCGGTTCAAAAATAGTAGCCCTTTCACATAGCCAATACTGCAACATTTATTAGTATATTAGTTTGAATAAATATTGTCAATATATAAGTAATTTTCAATAATGTTTGTTGGCCCAAGGGTGCAATCACCCGATTTTAGAGTTTTGATGATTACAAAACATGTATAGTTATTTGTACTAATCTTGTTTAAGTGTTTAAGATTGTTTCAGGGTTCTTACGATTCAAGATGTTTTCTTCCCTAAAGGAAGGTGGTGTTGACTCAATACGGGATCAAGAATTCAAGTTATTAAATGATGCATTTGGATAAGCCCTAATTGAAGATCTTGTAGTCTCCTAGAATCATTGTAAGAATTAGTATGTTAAAGAGTTAGGATATGATAGTTGTGCTCAAGAAAACACACACACAAAAATACACTTTTCAAAAGATAAGTTTTTTTGGTTATATTAGTTGTGGTGCATGTTTGATTAATATATATGTTCAAAATTTTTCAAATTTTTATATTCAATTTAAAACATGTATCTCATCTCCTATAGCATGCTACATAACCCACAAACCTTTTAAAAATATTTCAAAAATACTTTAAAAATCAAAGAACTGTTTTTAACCTATTTCAGGCGTATACGGTCGACCGGTTCTGTTTCAGGCCAGAACGGTCGACCATCCGGTCGACCGGGCCTTTGGTTTTGGGCGTGCACGTCTGTGCATATCTGCCGGTCGACCGCTCGGTCGACCGACGGACCCTGCGGTCGACCGACTGCATGACCCTTACTCTCGGGTTTTGCCGGTCGACCAATAGTTCATTATTAGTTGGCGGTCGACCGGGCGGTCGACCGGAGCCAATGGCTCTTTGCAAAATGGCTTGCCGGTCGACCAGCCGGTTGACCGACAGTTGTCCAGATTGCCCCAAAGGCTTTATTTTGGATCTGTTTTGTTTTCTAGTGTTTCCAATGGCTATTTCTTATTTCTTAGTGGCTAGACAACCTAGTATCAATTATGAATGGTATTTATCCATTCGCTATAAATAGAGGTAAATGGTCTTTGGTTTTTGAGAAAAAAAATTCCCAAGTTTCAAGTATTTCAAGAGAAGAAATATTTCATTGCTTTTTATTTTCAAAGCTCTTTCAATTGCAAAAGTTTTTCAGTTGGTTTTCAAGTCTCCTTAGTTTTTACTACTGAAATTTTCTCTCACTTTACTTCTTGAGCCAAAAATTATATTCCACTCTATAAGAGGTTGTAAAGAGAGTTTGTGGTCTTTTGATCATCAAGTGATTATTGTACTTGTGACTACACTACCTCTGGACTAGAGGAGTGTGATTGAGGAGTTCGGTACTCCCAAGTGATTGTAATCCTTTGTGAAAATTATAGTGAATCAGAAATCCTTCTGGGTGAAGGCAGGAACGTAGAGCTGGGTGCTCGAATCTCGAAACAAATCTCTGTATTTACAATTAGTTTTCTTGTGTCTTTCTCTTTCTATTCCTTCATTCTCATATTGTCGATCTATACTTTTACAATAAGATTGCATTGTGCACCTCAAACTCTTATTTAGAGGAATTATGAGAAAGAGGTTCAGAGCCCGTCACGGGTTATACGGCTTCTAATCTTGCTTTGAGTGATCATTGCATCATCTCATTTTAATTTGTGCATTATTTGGAAATTGATTAGCACTACACCAATTCACCCCCCTCTAGGTGTAATTTCAATTGGTATCAGAGCTAGGACTCTAGTTTTTGGCTTCACATCCTCAGATAGATCCTATAATTTGCTAATCACTATTTTCATATCTTCATTCATATACTAGTAAAGATGGCCGATAACATTAAGTCCCCTCCCAAATTTGATGGACTCAACTTTCCCATATGGAAAGTTAGGATGAATATATTTTTGCAATCTCTAGGTAACGGAGTTGCTAAGTCTTTGACCAAGCCCTATAATGCACCCCAAGGTGAGGACACATGGTCCGACCTTACCTCCATGGAATTTAAGGCAAACTCAAAAGCTCAAAATGCCTTGCTTTTAGTTTTAAATGAGGATGACTTAACACGGGTTATTCATTACAAATCGGCCTATGAGATTTGGCAACACTTATTGGTCACTCATGAGGGAACATCACAAGTCAAGATAGCTAAAATTGATCTCTTACATTCTCAATATGAAAGTTTTAAAATGCAAAAAAATGAATCCATTGATGATATGATTACTAAATTTACTAAAATTACAAATGCTCTTGCTTCACTAGGTGATGAAATCAACAACAGCCAAAAGATGTGTAAGGTGATTCGTACTCTTCCCCCATCATGAGAAATCAAAGCTACAACCTTTAAAGGAATTGAACGATAAAGACGATATGGAGCTCATAAGTCTTATTAGTAATTTTAACTCATGAGATGGAGAAAAAAGTTAGAGAAGAAATGGTGCCTCAAAAGAAGAAGTCTATTACTTTCAAGTCTACCTCCAACATCTCCGATGATGAAGAAGATGAAGAGAAAGATGAAGAGCTATCTCTTCTTGTGAGAAATGTAAAAAGAATGTATCACAAGAAAAAGCTCAACCATAGAAGGTGATGGGAAGGGAAGGAGGAAAAGAAAATCATTTGCTACAATTATTGGAAACTTGGACACATCATGGCCGAATGTCCAGATTTCATGAATAAGGTATCTTCCTCCATGAAGCAAAAGAAGCCGTTTGTAAAGAAGGCATTCAAAGCCACTTGAGATTCGGAAAGTGAATCCAAAGATGAAATTGACACAGCTAACATGTGTTTTATGGCAAACGCATCTGAGGTAACTCCCGAACCATCTTATGATGATACTGAAATAAGCAAAGAGAGTTATTACAAGCTTTCATTGAACTTTTAGAAAATTATGATTATAAGAAGAAAGAATGTTTGAAATTGAAAAAGGAAAATGAAATGCTTAACAATCATATTACTATTATTACAAGAGAAAAAGATGAATTATCTTCCACTATTATTTCAATACAAAGAGATTTTGATGCATATAGAGTTTCATGCAAAGCTAAATATTCTAAAATTGATGAAAATGAGATTTCTATGTTAAAAACTAAAATAAGTGATTGAAAAATATTTTAAAAGAATGTGCTTTTAACAATATTAAACTAAAAGAAATGTTTTTAAAGAAACACATGCTCATTTCACATGTTCAATATAATAAACCTTCACATGCTAAAACTTCACATGTTCATCATGCCAACACATCACATGTCAATCATGCTAAAACACCACATGTTCACAAATCACATGTTCATAAATCACATGATCATTATGCTTTTAAATATAGAAAATTTATAAATGCACTTATTGTGGCTGAAATGGTCATTTAGCCAAATTTTATTATGATCATATAAATAGTATGAATAATTATGTTTAGGTTTGAAACACTAACATTTTAGGACCCAAAAAATATGGGTACCAAATCAACCATTTAATCATTTGATATAGGTACACACTAAGACTTAAAGACGTAGAGAGCGTTGATACCTTGATAGTGGTTGCTTACGGTATATGACATGGGACATCAATAATTTTGTAACCCTATCAAGGTATATTGAAGGTGGAACCGTCACCTTCGGAGATGACTCCAAGGGTACCATCATCGGTATAGGTAACATCAAGATTGATACATCTCCTTTAATTGAAAATGTAATTCTTGTTGATGGGCTTAAACATAATTTACTTAGCATTAGTCAACTATGTGATCGTGGTTCTAAAGTTATTTTTGATGAATCTTCTTGCAAAACTTATTATTGTAAAACCAATGAATACATTCTCACTAGATTTCGTGACAATAACGTCTACATTATTGATATACTTAATTTGGATTGCACTACAAAATGTTTAAATGCTTTTGATGAGATTTCATGGTTATGACATAGAAGATTAGGCCGTGCTTCTCTTGATCATCTTTCTAGAATCAATTCTAAGAAATCGGTGAAGAGTATTCCTCATTTGAGGTTTGAGAAGGACCACATTTGTGATGCGTGCCAACTTAGGAAACAAACCAAGTCCTCTTTCAAACCAATCAAGGATATCAAAACATCTAGGCCATTATAATTAATTCATATAGATCTATTTGGACCAACTAAACCTTAAAGTTTAAATGGTAATAGATATGTATTTGTTTTAGTCGATGATTTCTGTCATTTCACACGATGTTCTTCTTGGAGCATAAAGATCAAACTTTTTTGCATTTCAAGATTTTTCGAAAAAGGGTTGAAAAAGAAAAAGGTCTTTTGATTTTACACATTAGAAGTGATAGAGGTGGTAAGTTTGTCAACCAACTCTTTATGACTTATTGTGATGAAAATGGGATTAAGCATAAAATGTCATGTCCTAGAACTCTAAAACAAAATGGAGTCATTAAACGGAAGAATAGAACTCTTCAAGTAATGGCTAAGATCATGATAAGTGAATACGGGCTCTATCAATATTTATAGGCCGAGGCCGTAAACACTGCATGCTATATATCGAACCGAATTTACCTTTGTAAAAATACTTTCAAAACTTCTTTTGAAATGTATCATTTGAGAAAACCAAATGTTTCGTATTTTAAAGTTTTTAGATGCAAATGTTTTGTTTTGAACACCGAAGATAATTTGGAAAAATTTAATGCTAAGGCTTTTGAAGCAATTTTTATTGGCTATTCTAGCACTAGCAAAGCATATAGAGTATTCAATAAATCTTCTTTTACAATTGAAGAATCTATGCATGTTAAGTTTGAAGAGTCTAATGCATTTTATAAAAATGTTGTAGAGATTGATTCTTTAGGTGAAGACATGGAGAAAATATCCTTGATGAACTCACCTATCCAAGAAGACAAGTAAGAACCAAATGGTGATATTCAAAAAGATGAAGAGGAAGTTCAAAAGGTTGAAGTGGAACCATCACGATCACTTCCCAAAGATTGGAGATATGCTACAAATTATCTCAAAGATCTCATCATAGGTGATGTATCAAAGGGGGTAACCACTCACTCTAAACTCCATGATTTGTATGGGCATTATGCATTCATATCTCATTTTGAACCCAAAAACATTCTCGAAGCTGAGGGTGACTCATATTGGTTGCTTTCTATGTAAGAAGAGCTCAATTAGTTTGAGCGCAATCAAGTTTGACATCTTTTTCCTAGACCCCATGATAGACCAATTATTGGTACTAAGTGGATTTTTAAGAATAAGTTGGACGAGTTAGGAAATGTTGTTAGGAATAAAGCTAGGTTAGTGGCCCAAGGTTACACCCAAGTTGAAGGTATCGACTTTGAGGAGACTTTTTCACCTGTAGCACGGCTAGAAGCCATACGGATCACACTAGCTTATGCATCCTATAAAAATTTTAAACTTTTTCAAATGGATGTAAAAAGTACATTTTTAAATGGTGTTATTGAAGAGGAAGTATATATTGAACAACCCCCCAGTTTTGTTGATCATATACATTCAAATTTTATTTTCAAACTAGATAAGGCATTGTATGGTTTAAAACAAACTTCAAGAGCTTGGTATGAAAGACTTTCTTCTTTTCTTTTATCAAATGATTTTGTTAAGGGCAAGTAGACACCACTTTATTTACTAAATATGTTGGAAGTGACATTCTTATTGTACAAATCTATGTTGATGATATCATCTTTAGTTCTACTAATGAATCACTTTGCAAGGAGTTTGAATCATGTGTGCAGCATGAATTTGAAATGTCTATTATGGGTGAATTGAACTATTTTCTTGAACTCCAAATCAAGTAAAGGAGTGATGGGATCTTCATAAGTCAAGTCAAGTACACTAAGGAACTCATCAAGAAATTTGGACTTGAGGGCTTAAAAACTTGCAACACTCCCATGGCTACCACTACCAAGCTTGACAAGGATGACCAAGGTAAGAGTGTAAACATATAATATATATAAGCATGATTGGTAGTTTGTTGTATTTAATAGCCAGTAGGCCAGATATTATGTTTAGTGTGTGTCTTTGCGCTAGATTCCAATCTTACCCTAAAGAATCTCACTTGATTGCAGTAAAACGCATTATTCGATATCTTAAGGGCACTATTAGAATGGGTCTATGGTATCCGAAGACCGGATAATTCTCAATGACAAGTTTTCCGGATGCTGACTATGCGGGTTGTAGAGTGGATAGGAAGAGTACTAGTGGAACATGTCAATTTCTCGGTAATTGTCTTGTTTCTTAGTCTTCCAAGAAACAAAATTTGGTAGCCCTCTCAACCGTCGAGACAGAGTATGTTGTGGCGGGGGCATGTTGTGCTCAAGTCCTTTGGATGAAACATACTCTCCTTGACTATGATTTGCATTATGATCATATTAAAATATTTTGTGATAATACTAGTATAATTCATATGACTAAAAATATAAATCAACATAATAAGACAAAACACATTGACATTCGATATCACTTTCTTAGAGATCATTATGAGAAAGGTGATATTGAAATTGATTATATTTCCACCGATTTTCAACTTGCCGATATTTTCACTAAACCACTAGACTATAATAGATTTTTCTTTATTTGTGGTGAATTAAATATTTGTGTTATAGATTAATAAAATTTTTACAAACTCTTTTCAACTATTGTTTTTCAATCTTGTTTTTGACCCTTTTTGATGCATGACAAAAAGAGGGAGAAAGAGTTATTGTTGAGTTATTGTTATTGTTTCTCATGTCATTTTTTTTCTCATGCAAACTTTACAACATTTATATTCTTGATATATATATATATATATATATATATATATATATATATATATATATATATATTATATATATATATATATATATATATTATATATATAACATGATTTGAGGGGGAGCTTCCAAGCTCCTTTTCCCATTTTTTGCTAAATAACTCATATGTTTTGTTATCATCAAAAGGGGGAGATTGTTGGCCCAAGGGTGCAATCACCCGGTTTTAGATTTTTGATGATTACAAAACATATATAGTTATTTGTACTAATCTTGTTCAAGTGTTTAAGATTGTTTCAGGGTTCTTAGGATTTAAGATGTTTTCTTCCCTAAAGGAAGGTGGTGTTGATTCAATACGCGATCAAGAAGTCAAGTTATTCAATGATGCATTTGGATAAGCCCTAATTGAAGATCTTGTAGTCTCCTAGAACCATTGTAAGAATTAGTATGTTAAAGAGTTAGGATATGATAGTTGTGCTCAAGAAAACACACACAAAAATATACTTTTCAAAAGACAAGTTTTTTTTTGGTTATGTTAGTTGTGGTGCACGTTTGATTAATATATATGTTCATAATTTTTTAAATTTTTATATTCAGTTTAAAACATGTATCTCATCTCCTATAGCATTGTACATAACCTGCAAACCTTTTAAAAATATTTCAAAAATACTTCAAAAATTAAAAAACTATTTTAAACCTATTTCAGGCCTTTACGATCAACCGGACCGGTCGACCGGTTCTATTTCAGGCCAGAACGATCGACCATCGGTCGACTGGGCCTTTGGTTTTCGACGTCCATGTCTGTTCACGTCTACCGGTCGACCGCCCGGTCGACCGACAGACCCTGCAGTCGACCGACCGGTCGACCGACCGGTCGACCGACTGCATGATCCTTACTCTCAGGTTTTGCCGGTCGACCGAGCCGGTCGATCGACAGTTCATTATTCTGTTTTAAAAATAGTCGGCGGTCGACTAGGCGGTCGACCGGAGCCAACGGCTCTTTGCCAAATGGCTTCCCGGTCGACCGACCGGTCGACCGACAGTTGTCCAGATTGCCCCAATGGCTATATTTTGGATCTATTTTATTTTCTAGTGTTTCCAACGGCTATTTCTTGTTTCCTAGTGGCTAGACTCACCCCTAATGACCTAGTATCAATTATGAATGGTATTTATCCATTCCCTATAATAGTGGTCATTAGTCTTTGGTTTTTAAGAAGAAAATTCTCAAGTTTCAAGTGTTTTCAAGAGAATAAGTGTTTCATTGCTTTTCGTTTTAAAGCTCTTTCAATTGTAAAAGTTTTTCAGTTGGTTTTCAAGTCTCCTAAGTCTTTACTACTGAAATTTTCTCTCACTTTACTTCTTGAGCCAAAAATAATATTCCACTCTATAAGAGGTTGTAAAAGAGAGTTTGTGGTCTTTTGATCACCAAGTGATTATTTTACTTGTGGCTACACTACCTCTGAACTAGAGGAGTGTGATTGAGAAGTTGGGTACTCCCGAGTGATTGTAATCCTTTGTGAAAATTATAGTGGATCAGAAATCCTTATGGGTGAAGGCGGGGATGTAGAGCTGGGTGCTCGAACCTCGAAACAGATCTCTATGTTTGCGATTGATTTTCTTGTGTCTTTCTCTTTCTATTCATTCATTCTCATATTGTCGATCTATACTCTTGCAACAAGATTGCATTGCGCACCTCAAACTCTTATTTAGAGGAATCATGAGGAAGAGGTTCAGAGCCCGTCACGGGGTATACGGCTTCTAATTTTGCTTTGAGTGATCGTTGCATCATCTCATTTTTAATTTGTGCATTATTTGGATATTGATTAGCACTACACCTATTCACCTCCCTCTCGGTGTAATTTCAATGTTTACCAACTATATTATTCATACTTATAATAATTTTCTCAGAGCATCCTTGCAGCTCAAATATGGTGTGCCTGAAGATGTTCATTGACTAAATCAAGAATTGCCAAACAGTTTTAGCCCAGTATATGGTCTTCATCAGCTGAATATTGACAGTTTGTTCCACTATTACCATGGCACCAAGTATTTACTACCAGAAAAGAATAGAGTGCTGATATATACAAGATGATTAGTATTGTAAAGTCTTAAGCTACAAGTCTTTATTTGTCTCTTATAATTTCATATAAAGTCACTTGCTACTCAAGTGGTTCATCTTTTGTCACATCTAATTTAGTCCTCCTCCTTTTCTTTACCAGAAGATCATCCAAAATTTCTTTAATGGATACTTTTGTGAGCTTCTTTATATTTGAGAAATGATGTTTTATCACTCCCTATCCTTCAGTGTACAAGGCTTATTCATAATAAAATCTGTCCTATGTTGGCCCAAAGGCCTTCCACCCTAGTTTTGATGATGATTAACTCATGTAGTTATGTTTACTAATTATCTTGTGATTTTAGTTACAGATCTTTGATCAAGATATTAGTTGGTGATTGTTTCAAAAAGAGGAGTTTGGAAGCCTTCACTTGGTGATTCCCGTGCCCGAGCATCAAGATCTTTCCTTTGCACTCGGTGGATCACGTTTGGGATCGAGTCTACTTAAAGATGGAGGTCATCAAGAAGACTTAGGTATCCTAATTTAGATAGTGTGTTTTAGATCCATGTGTAAAGCTTAGTATAGTTGATATGCTCAAGTGCAAAAACACACACGTTTTATGTTTGGTTTTTGGTTTTCATGAATAGTTGATCAAAACAAGTTTACATGGTTTATATGTATAATAGATGTATTCTAGTTATACATGCATGCTTAAACTTCATATACAAACTTATTTTGACTTTCCTATTCATGTATTGAAAAATCCAAGTTTGATAAAAATACATGTTTTGGTTTTTGGTAAAAATGATAAGACACAAAAATAGTTCATATTGATTGATATTTGAGCCAAACTTTTTATCACATGTTTGTATATCAATGCAAAATGATAAAACTATTTTTGGGTATTTTTACAAGACTTAAAAGAATTTTTAGAAATATTTTAACATGTGCTTTCTGTCCCAGAACAGTGGCTGACAGGCCAGGTCGGCCGACCGTACGGGTCGACCGCACCAAAGGCCGGTCGACCCTTGCGGTCGACCGACGTGCACAAGCTTGTGCACGTTTGGCAGCCACAGGATGGTCGTCCGGGCGGCCGACTGGACCAGAGAGCTCTGCTCTCTGTTTATTTCGGTCGGCCGGGCGGTCGACCGAGTTGGCCCAACGATCATATTTCTGACCGTTGGCGGTCGGCCGGCCGGCCGACCGCTAGCCTGTCAGGCTGCCAAATCAGCCTAACGGCTAGTTTCTATTTTAGCCTATATAAACCCCAATACTTTGGGATTTTGGCTAAGGTTTTAAGAGAAAAATTTCTAGTTTCTCCTGAGTTTAAAAGAAGTTTTAAAAGTGTTTTAAAGCTTAAAAGTTTTCATCTTTATTGTTTTTCAAGGGTTTTGGAAAATCAAAGAAAACTAGGTTTTTGGATATTGTTTTGGATTTTCATTTCTATCATCTACTAGAGATTTCCCAAGTAGCTTTTCTTTGTGATTTGCTTTCCAAAAACACCTTGATATCCACTTGAGCTATATCTTCTATCCTAATCTATTTAGGATCTTTGTTTGTGGAAAAAGGAAAGAGGTTTGTGGTTGAGATATACCACTTGTTGTAAACCCCTTGATTTCTTGTATCCCTCTTGGTGAGGTTGATTTGGGTTGGTGTTTGCTCCCTCTTTGGTAGAGGTGGAGATTGGTGTTTACTCCCTCTTGGTGAGGTGGAGTTGGTTGTTGGTTTGTATCCCTCAAGTGTGAGGTGGAGTTGGTTGTTGGTTTGTATCCCTCAAGTGTGAGGTGGATTTGTTGGTTGTTTGGCTACGGGCCTACCCCTCGGTTGTGAGGCGGTATTTGAGAGAGGAGTTCGGTACTCCCTTTGTTGTAACAAATCATCCTCGGTGGAGGTTCTCTCGGTGGGAGATAGTGGATTGGAAATCCTTCACGGTGGTGAAGGCGGGGTTGTAGAGCTAGGGGCTCGAACCTCGAAACATATCTTGTTGTTAGCGTTTGATCCATTGTCTCTCTAACCCTCTCTCTCTTTACATTTGTGCAAAGCATCATTCTTCATTCATATCATTCATTGCTTGTGTTGTGCCTTGCATATTTCATATTGCTATATCTTGTATATGCTTGGTTGTTTGTGTGTGCCTCACTTATACTTAACCACAAGAGCTTCACATAGCACCTCAACCCATTCAAGGGGAATCAAGAGGAGTAGTCCAGAGCCCTTCACGGGGAATTCGGCTACACTTGTGTGTTGTATAAGTGTGTTGCAAAATTTGCATTAGCTTCCGCATTTAGCGCATTTAGTTTCTAGATTAGCATTTACACCTATTCACCCCCCTCTAGGTGTGCTTTCAATTGGCATCAGAGCCTACGCTCCTGATACTTAGGCTTAACATCCTAGGAGTGAGATCCATTTGTTTGCTAATCTATTGTTTGCATTTGCTTGTTTGCACACTCATATAGTTTACCATGGACTTCATGACCCCACCTAGTTTTGACCCTTCCAACATTGTTGTTTGGAAGATAGGATGTCCATGTACCTACAAGCCCTAGGTTACAAGGTTCACCTTGCCATTACCAAGGAATCCTTCCTTAGTGATAGCAATCATATAGGGGCCAATGCACAAGCCCTTGAGGCCATTAGAAGCACGTTACCTAAAGAATATCTTATGCTTGCTTCTAACTTTGATTCCGCATTTGCAGTGTGGAATATGTTGACAACCACCACCCCTCCAAGCTTCAAGTGCCAATTCAACAAGAGGAGGAGACTAGTGGAGAATCCGATTCACAATGTTTCATGATCCAAGGGAATGACTCCCTTGAGGTACACTCGGAAACCCACTTAGATGATGATGATGATGCTACTTCTTCAAATGATTATGTTGATGCCCATGCTTTAAATGAAGAACTTTCTATTGTGTGTGAAAAATTAATTGAAAAATATAATTTGTTGAAAAAATAAAGTCTAGGCCTTAACAATGATAATAAAAATTTGATTTCTAGACTTAACAATGTTTTGCAAGAGAAAGAGGAGATTTCTAATGAGAGGGATTCATTAAAATCTCAACTTGATCATGCATTAAAAGAAAATAAAGTTTTAAAATCTAAAAATGATTGCCATGTTATTTTAAAGAAAAATGAAAACTTATCTTTAAAAGTTGATTTTGTTTTAAAAGAAAATGATTCTTAAAATAAAAATTGCTTCTATTTCAAAGGATTTAGAAGATTGTTTAAAGAAGAATATTGTTTTGAAAATAAGATTGATGCACATGTTTGCCATGCTAGGGTAGTATCACACACTTTACCTATTACATGTTCCACTTCTTCTTTGATTGAAAATGATATAAATTTAATTAAGAAAAAATGGATTGTTTGGCTCCACTATGAGCCAATGTGCCATGAACCACTCACGTTTGGAATCTTTGTTTCGAAAGAAACAAGTTCCATCTCTTATGCATGCACACCCATCACGGCATACACATGCTCCTCACGGACACCATCACACCATGTATGCTCATGTGTATACTTGTACACATTGTGGACGTAAGGGCCACCTTGCTAAATTTTGCTTTGATAGATTACATAATGTAAATTTAGCAAATAAGTTTGTTTGGGTTAGAGAAGGTACTAACCCCCATGGACCCAATAAGAGATGGGTACCAAAGACCACCCCTATTGTTTATGATGTAGGTGTGAGCTCTCACATGATGTGAGAGTAGCGGTACCTTGGAGTGGATGCATTCCGAGCTTTATGGAAATTATTTGGATGCATCACTTTCAAGGGATGTTTGGTGGAGAGGACCACCATGTTTTGGAGACTTGGAAAGTTACCTTCTAGGTTTTGGTAATGATTCCTAACTCCTTATTTTTACTTACATGCTTTTCATATTCATTGTTTATAGCATGTTTCATTGTTTGTTGATTATTATGATAATGACATGCTTATTAGATCCTTGACATGCATGTATAGCCCTTTTGAGACACCCATGTTTAATATGGACCTATATTTAGTGTTCTCACCATTTGTTTAGCTATCATGTTTATCATAGGTTTATAACATGTGAATTTTCATCATAATCATGTTTATGTTTTTCATGTTAATTTATATCCCGTTTTATACTTCATGAGTTGATTACATGTTTAGATGTTAGTTTTCATTAAGACTAGGATTTATACTTGTACACATAGTGGGCCATAAATAAATCTATATATGTTTGTGCTTGAATGCTTATTTGAACCCATTATATGTGCTAGATAGTCTAGTTTTGATGATCCATACATTTTAAACTTGTATTCCTATTTTTGGATTTATTTTATGATTATGTGTTTTCATTTCATGTATATGTCTATTTTGCCAAACTTTAAGATATACATGTAAACCCCTTGAGTCATTTGCCTTTCATGCAAATCTATACATATGGACTCAATTGTGTTTAGGGATATGTATGTATACTTTTTGTGTTCACAAATCATACATATACCTTGAAATGAAATTTATTTTTAATGAAATTTAGTTATTCATGTTTTCATGAATTTATGTTTAACTTCATGTATATGTCCATTTTATCCAAATTATTGTTTATACAAATACATCCTTTTGAGCCACGTGCCTTCATGCATATATCTTTGTGGACTCATTGTGTTTAGATATGTATGCATACTTTAATTTGTATAGGACATACATATACCTTGAAGATTAAATAGTTTTGATAATTTTCATGTTTTCGTGTTTTAAGGAATATTAAGCTTAATTGCCCATTTTCATGATTATATGTTTCACATAACACTTGCACACTCACCTCTTTTACAATGTTTCTCATGATTGTGTTTCTCATGAGTATGTTTGAGCTTAATGGATTTTGAGTGTTTTAGTGCCATGTGGATTTCATGTTTCATGAAAATTAATTTTGTTTTATTCCTTGCTTGAAGGATTTCGTACTAGTTTACAAATTTTTTATATAACTAGTTGCGATATTCTTCATTTTGGTAGAGTTTTTCAAACATACTTCAATTTTCAAACCTATTTTTGAAAACCCCTACCATCTAAGGGTGGTTGGATGGGAGATTTGCTCATGTATGCCTTATATTGAAAATCATTAAAACCTGTGCATGGTTGGGTGGTAGTTATATGATGCATACACTTGATCATTATTGTTGTTTCAATTGGTATCATTGAACTCTTTCAATTGGTATCAATTTTGACCTTTCTTATATACTCATATATGTTTGTATGTATGTATGCTTTCAATGTCAAGAATATCAATTTCAATTGGTATCTATTTCCATACATATATACATATATATATATAACATATATAACATATATATATATATACATATATACATATATATATATATACATATATATATATATATATATATATATATGTTTGTGTTTATGCTAAGTTTGAGCTTCAATTTTGTTTCAATTGATTACTTTTAAATTGGTATCAAGCCTACGCATTGTTTTAGTTGGTATTTCATAAAGGGGAGAAAATTTGATTTTCTCATTTCAATTGGTATTTGTATTTTCACTCTCTTACTTTATGATAGAAAATAAAAATTTCAAATTGATATCATATACTCAAAAAGATAAATACTCTAAAGTTTTGATTTGTATTGCCTATATGCAAGGAGAGCTTAACATCTCTTCTACATATAGATTCATGTTGAGTGTATCTTGTATTGAGGAGCTTGACATCTCTTCTTATGTGATACACGTGTGTAAGGGGAGCTTCACATCTCCTCTTATGCATTACATAATATGTGTTATGTGAATTGGGGCTTGTCGTCCCTTCTTCATGTAATGCATATATGTAGGGAAGTTAACTTAGCGTCTTCCTCTTCATGAATGTATATAGCATATACCATTTGTTGATTGACCTATATTTACTTTCAATTGGTATCAAGATGCTTCATTGACGTATTTTCAATTGATATCTTAATTGATTGTCACCCCTATTTGGTTTTATTTTTTTTTAGACAAAAAGGGGGAGAAAAAATTTATTGTTTGGTTTTGCTTTTACCCTTTTTATTGATGATTGTTTCTTTGTAATAAAAAGGGGGAGAGATTTTGTTTTGTTTTGATTGTTTACCCCTTTATTGATGATTGACAAAAAGGGGGAGAATTATTTGAGAAGTTTTATATATACATAGTTATGTTTTTGCATATATTAAGTGTAATTTAGTTTAATTTTAATTGGTATCTAGAGCATGTTTTGTTTGAACATTCCATTGGTATCTAGAACATTTTATTGTTTTGCATAGATATGCATCCATGTTTAATATTCATTGCATATTATGTTTATGCATGAGTTAAGGGAGAGCTTCTTTGAAGCTTAACTTTAATCCATGCATATATAACTCCATGAGTTTTGTCATCATCAAAAAGGGGGAGACTGTTGGCCCAAAGGTCTTCCACCCTAATTTTGATGATGATTAACTTATGTAGTTATGTTTACTAATTATCTTGTGATTTTAGTTACAGATTTTTGATCAAGATATTAGTTGGTGATTGCTTCAAAAAGAGGAGTTTGGAAGCCTTCACTTGGTGATTCCCGTGCCCAAGCATCAAGATCTTTCTTTGCATCACGTTTGCGATTGAGTCTACTTGAAGATGGAGGTCATCAAGAAGACTTAGGTATCCTAGTTTAGATAGTGTGTTTTAGATCCATGTGTAAAGCTTAGTATAGTTGATATGCTCAGTGCACAAACACACACGTTTTATGTTTGGTTTTTGGTTTTCATGGATAGTTGATCAAAACAAGTTTACATGGTTTATATGTATAATAGATGTATTCTAGTTATACATGCATGCTTAAACTTCTTATACAAACTTATTTGACTTTCCTATTAATGTAAAAATCCAAGTTTGATAAAAAATACATGTTTTGGTTTTTGGTAAAAATGATAAGACACAAAAATAGTTCATATTGATTGATATTTGAGCCAAACTTTTTATCACATGTTTATATATCAATGCAAAATGATAAAACTATTTTTTGTATTTTTACAAGACTTAAAAGAATTTTTAGAAATATTTTAACATGTGTTTTCTGTCCCAGAATAATGGCTGACAGGCCAGGTCGGCCGACCGCACGGGTCGACCGCACCAAAGGCCGGTCGACCCTTGCGGTCGACCGACGTGCACAAGCTTGTGCACGTTTGGCAGCCACAGGGACGGTCGTCCGGGCAGCCGACCGGACCAGAGAGCTCTGCTCTCTGTTTATTTCGGTCGGCCGGGGCGGTCGACCGAGTTGGCCCAACGGTCATATTTCTGACCGTTGGCGGTCGGCCGGCCGGCCGACCGTTAGCCTGTCAGGCTGCCAGATCAGCCTAATGGCTAGTTTCTGTTTTGGCCTATATAAACCCCAATACTTTGGGATTTTGGCTAAGGTTTTAAGAGAAAAATTCCCAGTTTCTCCTGAGTTTAAAGAAGTTTTAAAAGTGTATAAAGCTTAAAAGTTTTCATCTTTATTGTTTTTCAAGGGTTTTGGAAAATCAAAGAAAACTAGGTTTTTAGGATATTGTTTTGGATTTTCATTTATCATCTACAAGAGATTTTCCCAAGTAGCTTTTCTTGTGATTTGCTTTCCAAAAACACCTTGATATCCACTTGAGCTATATCTTCTATCCTAATCTATTTAGGATCTTTGTTTGTGGAAAAAGGAAAGAGGTTTGTGGTTGAGATATACCACTTGTTGTAAACCCCTTGATTTCTTGTATCCCTCTTGGTGAGGTTGATTTGGGTTGGTGTTTGCTCCCTCTTTGGTAGAGGTGGAGATTGGTGTTTACTCCCTCTTGGTGAGGTGGAGTTGGTTGTTGGTTTGTATCCCTCAAGTGTGAGGTGGATTTGTTGTTGTTTGGCTACGGGCCTACCCCTCGGTTGTGAGGCGGTGTTTTAGAGAGGAGTTCGGTACTCCCTTGTTGTAACAAATCCTCCTCGGTGGAGGTTCCCTCGGTGGGAGATAGTGGATTGGAAATCCTTCACGGTGGTGAAGGCGGGGATGTAGAGCTAGGGGCTCGAACCTCGAAACATATCTTGTTATTAGCGTTTGATCCATTGTCTCTCTAACTCTCTCTCTTTACATTTGTGCAAAGCATCATTCTTCATTCATATCATTCATTGCTTGTGTTGTGCCTTGCATATTTCATATTGCTATATCTTATATATGCTTGGTTGTTTGTGTGTGCCTCACTTATACTTAACCACAAGAGCTTCACATAGCACCTCAACCCATTCAAGGGGAATCAAGAGGAGTTAGTCCAGAGCCCTTCACGGGAATTCGGCTACACTTGTGTGTTGTATTAAGTGTGTTGCAAAATTTGCATTACCTTCTGCATTTAGCGCATTTAGTTTCTAGATTAGCATTTACACCTATTCACCCCCCTCTAGGTGTGCTTTCATCCTTTGATAGGTAGGCCTTAAGTTAGGACAACATCATCTACTGTTACCTCAATTTATTTGCCCACTATTAGAAAGGTCCTTGACTCCCTATTATACTGATCTATAATTTTCAGCACACTTATGTTTGATTTCAGGCCTTTGTCAGCGCCAAACTTCTCATTATAGAAGGCCATGAAAATTGCACCAAATGGGGTCTCCTTCATCGCATTGACAAAATCTGCCTGAATGTGCTTTTTGAATTTTCTGATGAATTCGCACATAAGCTTTAGGCTCGATCTTATAGGATGAACCTTCAGTTCTTACATACCTATAGATATAGAAACATTAACAACATAAGTATAAAATTTTAAAAAAAATCACGGTCCCAGTACTTTTAAAGAAAAAGGACTGTGACCTTGGTCGCAACAATAGATAATAAATTATAATACACTACGACTAAGTTGCACTTAAGTTAACTTAGTAGAAAGATTGCGCCTCAGATCCCAAAAAAGAGAAAAGGGATGGCAACACTGCAACATCAGTGTGTTTTAAAAAAAATAATGTTAAAAGTAAAACGGACGTTAATAATTTAAAAAAAATTTTTTCACAAACTGCGCCATGGTTGCAGTAATTGAATGAAAAAATACTGTGACCCAAGTCGAAAAAATGGAATGAAAAAATACTGTGACCTTAGTCGCAGTGTTAGAAAATTAAAAATTTTAAAAAAATAAATCTCTAATAAGATCGCTAATTCCTATTTTCATTTCAACTTAAACTGTGACTTGGATTAAGTTTCAAGGGTAAAAAATAAAAAATATTGTTTCAAATCGTATAAATAGATTTAATTTTGATTCTTACTTCTTTAAAACAAAAAAAAGTTACTCTTTTACTCTTAATTGCGACCATGGTCAAAAGCTTTTAAAATAAAAAATTTAAATTAATTATTTTTAAAACCAAGATTCTTGAAAATTTTTAAGAAATCAAATTTTCCCTAAAAAATTCAGTATTATTTTCTTCTTTCAAATTAAAATTCAATACTGAATTAAAAAAAATAGTGCAAGAGTCAATTTTGAATCAAAGTTAATTTAAAGGAGGGAATTTTTTAAAAAATTGGAATCACAACTAAAAATACAAACTATTAAGGGCTACAGAACCTCAAAAAATAGGTTTTCTAGGTTTTTCCCTTTACCTTTTTTTGAGATGATTTCTTGGGCGCCATCTTACTCAGATCTTTTTTTAATAAAATAAATTTTTGAATGCAATTGTTCAGAAATTTTTGAATGAAAACACTAAATTTTTCAGAATAATAAAAAAAATCAGATCTGTAATTTTTTTGGAAGGAAAAGTTTACTGGTAAAAAGTTGTAAGAGAGAGTATTTTCGTTTAAAGAATTATTGAAGTGATTGTTGGCTTATTCGAGCGGGATTTTTTGATTTTTGTCTGTCAAAATTTTTAACAAATGCGTGGCTATTATGTTGCCACGTCCCGCTGGCTGAGAAACTCTCTTAGTTGGCAACTAAGATACAGTAACACACACACACACACACACACACACACACACACAGAGGAAAGGTCATAGCCTGATTGCAAGTGAGATATTAACCCAAGACTTTTTGTCCATTACAAAAAGATTTTATTACGTTGCTACAGTGTCACTTGTGAATTTTAGACACATTAGAGATCATAAATTTAAAATAAAATTAGTTGTCATTAATTGTGATTGAATCTTAGACTACATGTTGTGACTCATCAATTCAATCTTTCACGAGCATGTTAAAAAAAAAATCCAATCGCATGATCCTCATGACTTGTTTCAAAGAATAAAGTTTTTGTTTCTACATTATTTATTTCTTAACAATTTTCTTTTCTTTTTCTCTTTTTATCAAAATATGTAATAGCTTGAAGAATAAGATTTGAGTTCTAGACTATTTGGTCACTGCAGTGGTCAAAATTTGACCCGTCTAAGATGGCGACATGTATCCCTCACCTTCCAACTCCATGAGAAGCATGAGAGCCCTCTTCTGAAGTCCATGTTATACCTAACCTCCTTAAGATCTTCTCCACTCTGAAACTCCCTCCGTTCTAAAGATTTCAGCTCTGATTAGAGCAATTTCAGCAAAAGATCATCCTTGATCTCCTCAATAGTTACGCAACCATACATTCCTCCACATTCATAACGTGTAACATCATTCAGCACGGGCAGTCACGGACAGTGGTGGATTTTCTTGTTGGTCCAGACGCCCTTCACTCTAGTTTTGATAATGATTAACTCATATAGTTATAGTTTACTAATAATCTTGTGATATTTAGTTTCAGATATTTAATCAAGATATTAGTAGGTGATTAGTTTTCAACAAAGATGTTTTGGAGCTTTCATATGTGATTAAAGAGCTCGAGCATCAAGTTCACATCTAGCACTGGATGGAGTCAAGCTCGTTGGATTGCGTTTGGATCGACTCGACTTAGAGACGACGTTCTACAAGAAGATCTCGGTTTGTTTAGTTTAGATTTCGTTTAGATTATTGTAAAGATTAGATAGTGTGATATGCTTAAGTTTACAATACATACACAAGTTTCATTGGTTTTTAGTTTTCGGTTTAACCGATCTTGGTCTTCATGAATAGATAGAATCAAAACAAGTTTACATGGTTTAATGTATATTAGATTGATCTATATACAATATACTTCATCTATTTAGAAAACTTATTTTGATAGGCTATTCATGTGTTTGAGTTTTGTATTTAAACAAACTTATTTTCGAATTTAATGTCAAAAATATAGATATAAATCTTTATATGTAAATTGGATTCTATCCATATACAACATGCTTCAAAGTTATTTAAATATCATGTTTTTGCGTTTACATGTTTTTGGAAAAATCGGATTTCCTTTCAAAAATTCAAGTTTTGAAAAATACAGTTTTTGGTTAAGGCAAATTTTCAATCTCACAAAAATATTTCAAATTGTTTGAAATATGTGTTGAATTTTATCGCACATATTTTTATTTTAAGATATAATAAGAACTGATTTTATGGAATTTATTGTTTTTTATGGGTTTAATTAAAGATAAAAGCTTAAGTTTTTAAGTCCTATACCGGTGCGGTCGACCAACGTGCACAAGCGTGCACGCCAGCTTGAGCAGGTAGGCCGGTCGAACGGGTCGGTCGACCGTCCGAGAGCTATGCTCTCTGGAAATGGTCTCGGTCGACCGGGTCAGTCGACCAGCAGAGAGCTCTGCTCTCTGTATCCAATCCCGGTGGACAGGGCGGTTGACCGGTAAGCTCAACGGTAAAAAATTTGAACGTTGACCGGTCGACCAGAAGGGCAAAAATGCCCCTGCCTGCTGCCAACGGGCAAATTTCATATGGGGCTATATATAACCCCATTTGAGGTTATTTTCAACAAGAATTTCAAGAGTTAAATTTCTCACTTTTTCAAGTATTTTATT